>JAQFZZ010000063.1:0-39817 GCA_034696405.1 Isotoma caerulea | reverse complement strand
CAATCATAAAATACAGAGAATTATAATATGTTCATGATAATAAATTATTTGCTGAACCATGCCAAGCATGCATTTCAGCGCAAAGCCAACGAATTTTTGCTTCCAGGTAATACGTATTGATGCCAGGTAATGCAGAGAAATTGCTCTGAACTTAACTGTTCTCTAATCAGATTTTCTCCGCATATCTGGTGCTTAATATTAGACGGCACAAGGTATAGAGGCTACTTTGCAATGGCAGATATTCAAAGAAAGCTTATTTTATTTGCTGTTCACGCGAAAAAGCTTAACGTAGTAGCTGCGAGGCATTTTAAAGTCCAAGCGTCGTCGCAAACTTTGAATTAGATTGCTGTCATAAACCTCAGAGAGAAACAGATGACACATTGCAACCATTCATATTGAAGGTATGAAAAAGCATTCTGAGCAGCTGCGAAAGTCCATTAGTCTATATTTTTTGGTGACAGGACAACTCATCCCCCACAATTCATCCCCACACAATTCATCCCCCACATTTCATCCCCTACACAACTCATCCCCAAGTTATATTTAACTCCAAGCAAAAAATATGCAAGGAATAACTTAAATGTAAAGAAAGAGGAATAATGATACATAAACGTTTAATAAAAATAATTATATACTTCATAATTTCATATATCCCCTAATAGTTTAAAATAGTCCATAATTATTTCACATAGCTCCAATCTGTTTCACGTAGCCCCAATAAGTTTCAAATACATCTTTTCTTTGCAATTCTTTAAATTACACCTCCTTACCATTCCTTACACCTCCTTACCATTCCTTACACCTCCTTACCAATCCTTACACCTCCTTACAAATCCCTACAGCTACAGCTTCTTACAAATCCTTATAACCCCTGTCTTTCGCTCCTTATTTATGTCCATTTTACAATGGTTTAGTATTTTAAAACTTCAAAAAATATTAAAATTAAATATTAAAACTAAAAAATTTTAAATCTTTAAAAAATATTAAAACTTTTAAAAAATTTAAAACTTGAAAACAATCATTTTCATCTTCTATTCCACTGTCAAAAAATAGGACTTGAAATATGATTTTTGACCTCGTTTAAAGACATTAAAAGTCATCGTAGACCATAAATATTCTACCTCATTTTGATTTACTCGACAAGACCTGTCCAAATATATCAAATACGAAAAATGACTTTTTTGACATTTGACCTAATTTTGTGACCTTGCTGACCCTGTAGGACAAAAAAATTATCACAGTTGTATTTTTGACGATTGGTAGATATAAAATCATGTATCACATGATTTTTACAAAATTTGCGCCCGGGGCGCTTATAAGCGCTACAAGGGTGCTCAAGCGCAGCGCGCTGATTTTCAATACGAATGGTCCTTGCTATTTGGGAAATCCAGCGCAAAAAACCGCGCGTGATTATCCCAAAGCGTTCGAAAGTTATCGGTGGAATAGACGGACATTATAAAGTAGCTTTCGCTAAATGAAAATTGGAAGTGAAAGTGCGAAGAAAGTCTTCTGTGACTCGCTTTCCTACGGAGGTCTATGGTTGCCCTTAGCAGACCCCTGCAACTTTGAGCCCACACTACTCGACTCAAACACCCCATTCACTCAGAAATCAAATTGTGTGTCAAAGCTAATTTTTTGCTTGATTTTTTGAGATATCGTGCATTAACATACGCGATAATCAACCTATAGAATTCCATTCAAGAAGGATCGCTCTAAACATGCTGACTGCTATGCTTGAGTAAGTAAGAAAAGCATGTTCAAATTCTTCACTCGAATCACACTTGACGATTTCAGGAAGTAAAGCTTGTCATATTGGATTCAAGTCGAAAACGTTTACAAACTTTCAATTGTTTTTATAAAAAACGGGACCGTCAATACTAAATCATTTGTTTGTGAGGTAGAATGTAGAAAGAACTGACGTAAAATGCGAAGAGAAAGCACAGTTTCTTTATGGTCAGTTTTTATTTGAATACAAATTATCATAAGGAATTAGATCAATATTTGGGTATTTTGGTTGGAGCTTTTTTTAGAGTTTGTAATAAGCATTTATCTTTGATTTTTTTTAGATTTACTGGGCTTTCGTTTCGTTGCTTTTATAACTTTCACATGAAATACAAAACTTTTTAAATGACAAAGTGTCTAGTAATCTGTTGATGAAAATAATTGAATAAGTTATTCTTACGTATCTTGCATGTTGCATACAATTAGGAATTAGATGCTATAGACTCAAACTACGAGTAATTTCGAAATGTGCTTTAAGGGAGACATTTTATTACGGTATTATACAGGACCAAAAATCAAAACAATTTCAGCCATGATACTCCAGCTACATACAGGGAAAGGTTTCAGTTGAAAATGTTAAATTTAAACAAAATTATATTAATAGTAAACCGTAAAAGTAAAGTTGATTCACGAACTATTAGTTGACCTTTTACCATTTTTATTAATTGGTTGTCAATTAAATGCAATGCGCATCATTAGAATGCCTTTCTAGTTTTACATTACAATTTAAAAATATCAAACTACCGATTTGCATTTTTAGAAACAAATGACGTTAATGGAAAGTACGAAACTGTCCGTTGATTTTTTGTATAGATTGTATATGTGAAATAAAATAAAAACCGATTTTACAAATGTGTTCTACACGGTTCGGATAGACTAAGAACAAATAAAGTTTTTACTTCGCTAAATCCTACAATATAAACGTGTGTGTATACGAAAATATGAAGCATTTTTGTAACGATGGATTAAAGTACTATCACGATTCTCTAATATACAAATGGTTTTAAGTTCTTCCTTCGACTCGGAAAAGACTTTTGGGAATTGGGATTATTGACTTTAGTAAGACATTTGCAAATGATCATTTTATTAAAAGGGTCACACGAAAATACATCATACAGATATAAGGTATGCAGATCATCCCACGCAAATATTTCACAACTCTGCAAAAGAGTAGTATTTCTTCATCCGACCTGATCTATTCATGGGAAGAACAACACTTTTGCAAAAGTTTTCATTCTGTTTGAAACTCTGCTTAGTGAGATCAGATTTTCTTTCATCGTAAAACTACTTAATTACTTCAAATTGTATTCAAATACTTTTCTATCCAAAACCACCAGCGAAGTGAAGTTTATGCATAGAGTAGATTAGTAGTAGATGATATACTTGTTTGTTTCTTTTCCACAGGCCACATCCTATTGTGAGAGCAAACTTATAATTTGTACCAGTTCAGTGAGTGAGATGTTGAGTGAGATGTTGTTGAGTGAGTGAAGATCTAAATTTCAAATTTGACTTTCTTCATTCCCCTATCATAACAATTAGCTTTGGGAGTTTTACTGACTTCTTATCCTTCTTGGAAACTCTTTTTACAAATTTTTCCACGCGTAAATGTTAGAGGAGTCGTTTGTAAGATGCTAAGCGTATACAAGCCGTTGTCTCTAAACTTCAGTTGTGCGTATCTGCAAGTACAAGACTTTTTCGCGAAGAAAAGTTTCTCCTTCTCATCCTTCTAATCCAGGGATATGAAAATGACAAGGAATGCGTTGTAAATAAACGCTATGTTTCTGCGTCAGCTTGATTATAAATTCCATCCATTCTAAGAAAATAAAATGCCAAGAGGTAGGCACAAGTTTTAGGAAAATCCCTGTTTATGAATGAAAGTAAATAATACCTTCAAATTAATTTTGAAGGCAAGCTTAGTATAATTTACAGATCCACAACTTCCACAAAAATCAGAGATGGTTAAAGGGTTAAAGTATTCATGCGGATGTGTTTTATCTCAAAAACCTCTGGAAAGGCTCAATTTAAGGTAATTTCTTGCTGGTTTTAAGAAGTTTGCAATAAAGTATAACATTTACCGCAGTCTATCTGTGTTCTTGTATGCGAATGCTAATTTCTACCCGTTATTATTTTACCCTGGTAAAATTAAGTCTTTATACTCATTCAGAATTCATACAATTTTATTTTACCTTCTGTATTAACCAAACAAAGCTAAAGAAAAGTTTAAGTTTTTGGGAATGCATAGAAACAAATAAAGTTACACATCCTACTTATCAAATTTTGCATACCTGCAGGTAAATTGCGTTGTCACATTTCAAAGTTAATTATTGAAGTATTATTTTAAAATACTATTTTCTCCATATGCAGAGTCGTAATATATTGTAATCTGAAAAGCTAAAATACTTTCGCCTAAAACGATTGAAGCTGTTGATTCTAAATCCAAGCTTTGTTTCTGGATATTCCCGTAAGACAATTTTCAAAGGATTAAAAATTATTTTCACAAGGAAGCAATAAATACTTGAATGATATTATTGGTGTTCAGTAACCAACCATCCAACCCCCAGTATTGTGTTCGAACCTAAATGTCATAATGGATTGTAAACGTTAGGTGTCTGTCGCTCTGAGTGAAATGAAGCGTATGAGCCCATGTCCTTGTTCATAATACCTTATGCGCTTGGATACCACCGGTTCAATCTAAAGAAGGGGACTAAAAGAGACATGGGATAACTTTACATCCCGTCTCCAGGATGTGTAGTCGTTCACTTTGTATTTTCTACTCTTCTTCCGTGGTTTGGTTTGGTTTGGTTGATATGGCATACTTCTTATTTTCCCTACATAATATTCTATTTTCTGTCGTCTTCTCTTCTGGTGAAATTCCCCATCCACACTCTCACCAGAGCCAACTGAAACCACCTTCGTATGAAAACTTAACCTAACCTTAGCCAAGACAAACAAAGGGAAAGCAATAATAGACACAAGCAGGAAGGCAGGGAGATATACAGACAGTGCAGCGGCATTCACGTTTGCAAAACATAAGAGAAAAGAGATAACGAAAACCAAAGAAAAGAGACACGATGGTCTCTCTTCCTCTCTGTATACTTCTATTTACTTCTTCTTCTTATATAATAATATATCATCATACATAGCTAATACGTACATTGTACATATAGTATCATTTGTACTTGGTGGTAGCTAGTTGGTGTTACAAAAAGAAAAGTGCCTTCACTTTCCCTAATGCTATCTTGCAGTGGCAGTGTACTATAGTAAATAGTAGTATTTCCTATTTTGTCTTCTTCGTAAGTACCGAAGTAGAAAGATCATATGCAGTAGTAGTGACTCTTACCAGTATTCCACGCTACTTCTCCTTATGAAGTATTGGCAGAGAGAGGAGGCCAAAGCTGGGGAGAAAACATGGAATAGAGAGTTTGTGATGCTGCTGGTAAATGTGAAAATATACGCAAGAGAAAGCATGTTTGTTGAATACACTCGACTGGTCTCTCTCTCCGCTATAATATTACAAGATTTATACATGCTGGCTCCTTTTACTCAAGAAGACTCGAGCTTGGAAAAACTAACTTCAGTTTCTAATTCAACTTCAACCCGGATGGATACACGTACACTTTTCCTCTCTGCCTTTTCTTTTCTCTCTTAGAGATATTTACACACAGCAGTCATACCGCATAGACAATGTTGTTTTAAATCTTCCAAAGTTGTAAGTAGAGAGATCCTCTATTGAAGTATTAAAGTTTCTCCAGGTAACAGAATAAAATCAAACTCTCAAGACACTTAGTCAACTACTTGACAAAAAAACAATAGTGCAGTACAACAGTACACGTGCATTTTATTATAATAGTCAGTCCAATATTAGGAATACTAAAGCAAGTGAGGGATTAGTTAGATAGATGCACTCAGACATTATAATATTTCTACGTATACATTTTTTTCACCCTTCGATCCTTTGCTAGCTTGCTAAAATAGTGTTTATTTTTTTGAGAAAAATAGATACAGTAAAATATACATTAAATATATTTAGTATACGATCAAGGGATTGAGAAAGCGAATGGGAAAGTAGGAAAAGTAAAAGGAAGACGAGGCGGCAGCAATATGGTTAAGTAATACTAACAAAAGTGCATCTGGTTTGGTTGGTACGATATTTTATTAGTATATTGTACACACCAAGATCTTTTTGGATTTGGATTTTATAAATGGAAATCCACTTCTGGTGCTGACTCATCCGAGAAGATCCAGAGAAAAATCCACAACCACCATCACTGGATTTGCTTATAGATTCTTAAACCATAACCACAACAGAACTAGTATAGGAATTGGAGAGAACATTACTAAAACTTGTATATGATAATATACAAAGGTACGAGAAAGGGAGATCAATGGAATTACTTTGCCTTAAGGAATTCCATATCTGCTGAACCTTAATGAGTTTTCTACGATAAAATAATAAAAGTAAAGTTTTTTTTTCTCATCCTGTCTGACTGTCCCTAGAGTTTCTCTTATCCATCTCATTTTCCCCTCATCCTCCCTTGTGTTTCGGTTTAGGGTGTCTTATTTGTGTTTCCTGCTTGTGTTTTTTTATTAAAAAACAATATGTTATGGTACTGATTGTTAGATTCCTTTCTGTTAATTCTATCCTTTGAGAAAATCAGTACGCATTAATTTCCGGTAAATACTTGTTTATCTGGGAACAATAGATTAGAGAGAAAAAGAAAACAGCAGAAGTGAAAGTTAGGAAGAAAAGTCAGTCAATAAGAGAATAGATACAGTAGGGAAAGACAAGTTGTATTTTTTTATTATTTTATTGTTATCACACACAATACAATTGCTTTTACTGTTAGATGTTGTAGATTGAAGTCGTTGTCGTATCGAAGGTGTTATTTTTTCATCTTTATATCGTTTTCAAGGGTCGTTGTTGGTGAAAGTAAGAAGAACCTTTGAAGTATAATGAGGGTGATAAGACTTCCACCTTAATATCATCAATCGTCGTTGTACTCATTACAGTTGAACGTGGCTGGAGGAGGAAAGCAATGTCATTATTATTATTAGAAAGTTGAACATGGTTCTCGTTCTTCTTGGTCATCTATAGTTGAAAATGATGGGAGAAGAGTGGTAGAATGAACTTTCACTACTATCATGGCCATTGGTGTTATTACTACACTGCAAATACTATTCTACCTACAAGCAGTTTTGGCTGATCTTGAGTTCTTGAGCTAAACTGCGTTTCGGACTAGATCACTTCTTCTATGAGTGGGGGTGGCACTGTTTGGTATTCTTGAAAGACTCTTCCGATCATCAAAATAAAATATCGCGGTGGTCGTTGTGAGGGCTGGGTAAACCAAAGAGAAAGAAAGAAAGTGCAGAAGAATTTTATAGTTGGAAGTTGGAAGAAAGTTCAAGGAAGAATTGAAACTGGAAATCATTAAATCGTGGGAACGTCCGGTAAGAAAGAGAGAGCATAATATTATATAATCTAATATAATGATAATGTTAAAGGTAATACAAAATGCACACAAAAAGTAAATTGATCTATTGGCATTTCATTTGATTCCGGATGCTCGTTTTATGGATGGCTAAGCTCTTAAAGCAACCCATACATTATACATTATCCAGCATCAGCATAGCAATATTTACTATTACACTATAATACTATATGCACCATATCCCAAATGCATTATTGCTATCTAACGTTATTACGTAACCTACATTTAACATAAAGCCTGATTTCATGCCCTTTTAACTTTTTAATATTTCATGTATGAATTTGAATGATGATGAGATGAAAATGAATGAGATTTTAGGTTGATCCAATAGAATGGAGATTTTTATGTGAAAATAACATCATTATTATTATTCCTTCGTTATTGTATGCGTTTCAACGTTCTGCATAGTTATAATCATACGTATTAATCCTTAATACTCTCATTTGTATAATTTAACGCTAAATGCCACACCACACTTAATTAGCCTTTCACCACTATGCATAATTAATTTTATAGGCATTCTCTTCTCTGCAACATAAAATATTATTATGGAAATATTTCCGTATTTACTCAAAGCGATATCTAAATTCTTCTGTTTGGATTTCGGCATAGTAAACCTACGCATAACACTTCAGTATTTGCATTGTTTTCCCTTATTTCAATCTTTCGTAGGATTGTATTAAATATAAACAAAGTTAACAAAAGTAAAACACTTGAACTAGTAGAGGGATATAAATGGATAGAGAGTGAATTTAGATGGATATGTATATAAATAAATAAAAATAAAGATTGCCATGTTAGTAGTATTGGAATTGTAGGTTAAATAGTAAGGAAATGCACGTACCTGGGATAAGCATGGTACGTTTCGGTTCGGTTGAGAAATACGTGTACGAAATACTTTATATGGAATCATCATGAAGATAACCAGGGAATTCTCCATCTCACATGAGCCTAATGAAATATTCATCATGTTTCTTCCAAACAAAGTCAGGTGTAGTTTACAAACATTTATAACGCTCAGCAATAACATAACATGGCTATTCACCATTGCTTTCTCACTTTCACTGCAGTCAAATTACGAGTAGATTTTCATTGAAAATTCACTACATTTCTCCACTATTGTATGAAGGTGTGGAATCTAGTGTAAATGTAACGGTTGTTAGTTGTTTGCACATTAATCCGTGGTTAGATTTAAATGAATCAAGTTCCAATTTCAAGAGCACTTAGATGCATCAAGCTTAAGATTAGTAATTAAGATGGTCCAGAGATAAGAAGAATGTGTATTCAGCAGAAAACGCTATTCTGCACAGCAAATGGTTAATAGTGGTTTTAGGTACATCTTTTATGTACTTGGCTATGGGGTACTTTAAGGTTCTAATTCGGATTTCAAGCTTAATTTACTCCTGTGGTAGCATCTTAGTGTTTGCTTTCATTATACGAAAAGAAAAGAGTGGCTAATGGGCGATCGATATCAATCATGGGTTTAAATTTGTAATTGGATCAATTGTAAATGGGATGCTTCTACCTTTTGATATTTGTCTAAAAGCCAGTTGGATTTGATGATGAACTCAAGATTGTCCTCCTTTTGTAAACTTCTTGTGGTTAGTTATTTATCATAGGATTTCCTGAGGAAGGAGATAAATGAAAGCAATAAAAGCACGAGAGGGAATGAAACGACGTCAATAAAGTGTAACATGTACTTAAATTTGTGTTTCTCTCTGTGTATGTCTCCGTGTTTGCTTATCCACTCTGCTATCTCCATTTGAAGCAAACGCCGACATTATTTCAGGTACTTCGTACAGTATTTCTGCACTCTGGACATAATTTCAAAGACTTTATGGGGAAACTTAAAGCTTTGAATGTTTGCAGCAACCACTGCACTGGTCTGATATAGTTTTAAGATGGACAGTATCAGACATTCACAAATTGTCTTTTTCCTAGCAGAGTTGGATGGAATTAGATTTAAGGACCGTGTGAGTTAATGAATTTCATAAGACACGCTTCAACATTTCAATCCATACGAAGAAGGTTTTAAACATGGGAATAATCTAAACTTAATCAAATACAAAATTCAGACAGACAGTCAGATGCCCACAACATACACTTGGAAGTTTCCCCATCAATTAAATCTGGATTGTGTAAATGCTTAAACTAATGTTTTCATTTGAACCCAACTCCAGTCGGTGATTTAATCGCTTTTGACCTAATTAGTTCATCTCAAGCCTCAGGTTGAGGCTTTAATGAAGACAAATATAAAGTGAGTGACCTATGGAAAACTCTATTTTATCCCTACAGACTTTCACATGTGCACCATATAAATACTTATTAGATAGAATAGGCAACTCGGCAGTAATAAGCTTAATAAAGACCCTGGGATTGGGATTAGAAACGCGAAACGCCCATCCAGGATTATTATGCATTATTATTATTACACTTCATTCCCATCGAAGTAGGCTATTCCCTGTCTGACTGTATAACTTCCTTGTTAAGATAGACAAAGCATATTTTATGTTGTATAATATACACCTACTTTAGAAACCCAACTGTTGTTTACTTTCACGAGTGTAATTACATATTGAAAGTTGGGGAAAGTGACAATTTAATGAGTGGGCAATTCTTTACTGTGTTATAAACACACAAAGGGTTGGCTTTACATACAATGTAGGTATATTCAAATTGAAGTAGATTCGTTGAAAAATACAATTTTGCCATAATATATATTGTTGGTAGAAATAGAATGAGATGGGTTTATGGATGGATGATCATCCAAGAGAGAAGTACTTGATATCACATGAAAGAATAGTTCTTCGCTCTGTCAAGTTCAATCCTTGCTTTAAAAGTGTAAACAAACATGTTTTGTAAATATTCATTTCAACTGTGTGTTTGTAGTCCAAAGTAGAAAACTCATAAAACTAACTATGACTTGACTCTATAGAGGTAATTCCCAGATGAGGATGTAGATAGGAAATGGGTATTGAAGATTATGCAGGAATTGCGTGAGGAAGAATTGAATGTTGAATTTGTCCAAGCGAATGAAGGGTTGCAAATGTCGGTTTGTGTTAAAGATTTTAACGTTGGAGTTAGATTCATTGATTGAATAAGTTCTTGGTAGAAAGTCCCAAGAGAAATCAACTTCCCTTTTTCGACCAACCTTCCTTATACTGATTCAATTTGAGTACATTTCGGTTCGTTTTGACCGATGGTAGTAAGATATGTTGTATAAGGTGGATGGAAATCGACATTTTCTATGTACGCTGAATCTATTCGGTGCATTTTCCAAGGTAATCGCAATACCATGGGAATCAAGAGTTTTCTTCTTTTCATTCAGTGAATCACTAAGTTGGTCTCCGTTTCTATATTTTTTATGTGGGGGCAGTTTTGTTTGAAGATATTCTACCACGAGGATGGGAAGAAAGTCAAGAGAAGAGCTCACTTCCGAGATCCTCAGGATCTATTGTCAAGCGCGTTAGTGTCCTTTCACTGATTTTGCGGTCTCATTTACGATTTCTTCTCATGCACTCTCTGGGGTACTTTTGCTCTTTTGTTCCATATCTAGAACCACTGCCAAGATCATGTTCACCATGACATGTCTGCTTTGTCTACAAAATCCACTGTGGTCTATCTTCTTCTTTTATAGCTTTCCAAGCTCATTTTTACCTACTAGTACTACTTCGATACTTGGATTCAATCACAGCACAGTATCGATTATTGCATTGGCTCTGTGTTCGCTATAAAATGCAGCTGAATGCAAGCACTTCATAAAATACGATTTTTGTTATTCACTGTTCAGTTGTGGTTGGAAAGATTGGCAGTGTAATAAATTTTACAGCTTAAGGAAAAGTCCTGAATTTAAAATCCAGATGGAATGATCGAAACGGAAGAGGTCAATGGTATTTCAGTTATGTAACAGCTTTGGGCAAAACGGTTTCGAAAGTTTAATTTGCAATGACAATATATACGCTCCTATCATCATTTCATACAATTTTATTGGCATATAATTCATATGGAGGTATATAAGCTTTGGCTTTAATAATTCCACTAGACAGAATAAATTCTTTTTTAAAAACTTTCCAGAAAGCATAAGTGTTTAAAATAATGGGAAGTATTTTTATGTGCGTGCAAGATGAAAGTTTCAAGCTTCATAAAATGGGATGGTATGGAAGATGTACTTTTTAACAGGTTTTTCTTGCTCATGGCACAAAAGTTTGGCAATTAGTGATGCTGCAGTAAATATAACTTTGTTGATGAGATGAAGGAAAAAGATTTGATTGGATTTCCTATAAGTGATGGAAGTAAAGTATACTTGATATTATAGATGGATTGGTGAACACTTGGATCATATTGCATAAGGAAAGTTAAAATGCTTTTAGAATTCAGTTTAAGATCACAAGAGGAGTATATTGCATTTTTAAAAGAGAATATGGTAAAAGCATAGTATTTGCAGAGCACACTCAAAGAAAAATGGAAAAATTTCATTTCCGAAGCAAGTAGACCTTATTTCCTTCCTGTATCATCCCATCGTGTCGTTCCCATGTCACTTGACGTGAATGTAAAAAAGTGAAGATGAGTTGAAGTCAAGTAAGTCAAGTTGAGAAATACAATTTCGTTTCTCCCAAAGGCAAGGAAGGAAAAGGAAGGAAAGATGAGTTCATCATGGACTTTCTCTTTCCACTTTCTTCATCAACTTTTAGGCTATTTTAGCTTGTCATTTATGCCGTCATTATTGCCCACAGGCTAGAACTTCATCAACAGAGATTCATGCGATAAGGCACGGAAATGAGTTTACCAAGTGCTTTTAACCACTTCTTAAAAAGACATCCCTTCAAATACTCCCTGACACCTGCACCTCCCCAGCATACATTCAGAGAAAACTTGCCAAGATATTTGCACATTGTAGTTCATTCTATAATATTAAATAAACGTGTCGTTTCATTCCTATCTCAAAAATTCTCTTACCTTCAACATTGCCTCGTTAAAAAGTCAATCTTCTACATGGCACGGGAAAAATATCCTTTGTAAATGTTAAATACTTAAGGTTTATGTGTGCAACGCAGGACAGCAGTTGGATTGTTATTGGATAGAGTGCCAGTTTCGTTTCGCACTGTGTCTTAAGGATTTATCTTATGACAAGGTTCAGCTTCAAGTATTTTTTTCTAAAATATTCCGTGAGCTGAATTATAATTCCTTTGTAAGGACTTGAATATATATTGGGTGCTTATAAACGATGATTTACATGCTTAGATAGAACTTGGTCAAATTATCTGACGCTAGAAAAAAATGTGTAAGCCGTGGGGTGTGATTTGAAATGGCATTTTTGTAGAATTTTTCAACATATGAAACTCTATTGAAAGATCCTTATAGAATAGACGAATATAACAGAAATGTGTTGTCGTTGAGCAACCAATTAAAGAGAAGAAGAGCTGACGGAAATAATTTATCAATTGACGTCAGTTGATCAACTAATTAATTGTTGAAATCAGTTATCACAATTCAGTGAATCTTGTACTTGCATACATGTTATAAGTCAGTTCTTCTACAACTCCGTAGCTTTCTTTCTATCTCAAGAGAGTTTAACAATTCTAAGTCATTGTAATCCATTCAAGTTGGACAACAGTCGTTGTAGTTGATACACCATGTTATTATCTCAACTACATAGCATGAAGACATTGCCAATTTGCAAAATTTAATTAACTACAAAGAGCCATACAGTATAACCGTGTTGTATAGCTCCAGTAATTGCTTATAAAAGAAAAATTGACTACACAAAAATGTAACATAGAGCCCAATTACCTTCACACTGTAGGATAATGTCTTGCTCCAGAGGAAACAATAATGGATGACAAATTTCTTAGGATAAAAATGTCAAAATGTGCTATACACCATGAATATTGAAGCCAAATTGTTATAGAAAGGAGTGAAGCTTTTACAAAGAAGAGAGGAAAAATTGTCAAAAAACGGACCTCCAGGCAAATTGAGAATTTATATAGAGCACGTATTTGTATTATGGAATAAGCTAGGTAAAAGCTAAGATAGCTTTGGAACATGTAGAAAATGTGATTAAGGTTGTTCTAGAACGATGCTATAGTCCATAGAACAATTCAATCTTAGAAAGACCAAATAGAATATATATTGAGTTGAGATCGATGCGACGAAGTAAATAGGACGTCAAGCCATAGTTAAACTTCTATTTTCCTAAGAAGAAAGCTTATTTTCTTCCAAATTCTAAATCCGTTTGCAGAGACTTAAGTCTTTAAGTAGCATCCTTTTCTTAAAGAATGTACCAGCATATTTTTCATTATTTCAGCTTCGTCCATACAATACACAGAATACTACAGGCAGAGGGATCACACTCTATACTATACGTAGACATTTTTCCGTTTTCTTCATGCCTACCTAATGCCCGGGGAGAAATTTGGTCGGGTTGCATACTACTGCTGCATACAATATAATCCCTAAATTGTACTATTTCTCACCCATAAGACAGTATACTGCCTATAAAATAAAAAACAAGCCGCAGTTGGAGGAGTATGCAGGTTATTTTCTGTGCATTCATTGTCTAGCTGCAGTAGGTTCAACTTTAGCTATGAATTGTGATTAAATCTTTGTGCAGATATTGAAATTCTTGAGTTAAGCAGGAAGCTGATGAGAGATGCTTGGAATTAAAACCTTAGCTTAATTTTACTTCGGGGAAAGATGGTTGAAATTACCCTTATCATTTTTAGACAAATGCGAATTAAAAAAGTCAGTATACTGTACAAACAGAAGTCTAGTCTAGCCATTTTGCATCTGGTTGTCTACATGTCGTTTTTTGTGAGTGATATCTTTGATGCATGAGAAAAAAAGAAAAGTGTCTTTTGTAGTTTTGTACTGCTCTGAAATAAAAATAATAATACAGTCATGCCTGATTCCGGTTTTCTGCCTTAAATATAAGTCACGGGATTTTTTTTGTATTTACTAAGGAGTGAAAGTTTAGTTGAGACGGAGAAAGTTACTCGTCTTTGGCTCGTTAAAATAATTAGGCACTTTGTAAGCTCAATAAAAAATAGGTTTCTTAAAGATGTTGAACACAGAATATAACAAGACGTTATAGTTCTAACTGCCTCTTTTAATGTATCGTTTTCCATCCGGTGGTGGTAATACATGTACGATATGGCAGGGCTTTATATAGCATGAGAACACACTATCTAAACATACTTCGATTGTATTTATCACTGATGAGATGAGTGATATTTTTGATGAGATCACTCATTATTTAGATTATGTGATGCGTGCTTAACTTGTTTACTTGATTTGTAAAGAACCTTTCCAATTTGGAATTACTGAAGGGAAATAATTAGACAAATTGTTCAGTTTCAATTAAATACGAGATTTAACAGGAAACCAAAATGAGAAAAGCGAAGATACGAATGATGCGATGGTGAAGTTTAACTTGTTTATACTTCTCGACTTATAACTTAAGTGCATGGAGTGGATTTTGGAAATGAATTAAATTCCTTTTACTGCACTCGTAAAATCAAATAAATCTAGACGTTTCTAGAACCCTTGAAATTATATACTTTATTGTAAGTTCAAAAAGCTGGAGATTCATTCACTTTTTCATTTACTCAAAATTGAACGTCTAATTTAAACGCTAAAATAGTTTTTGAATTTGTCTGCAAACCTGTGGAGTGAAAATGACTTGTTTCTAAACTGGCTACGTCCATTTATTGATTTTTCAATAATACTTGACTATGCATCTTTGCACACATGTATACAATACAATATAATATAACTGTTGGATAGGACTGAAGAGTGAAAATGGACGAGTAAGTGCATCAAGAAACACCACTCTCAAGTCTATAAGCCCTGGTAGAAGGGTTTTGGTGCGTGTATGTATGTACATTTCGTGTATCCAAGCGAAATAAGTTAAACCATTAATTATAATTAGGAGTTAAATTCAAGCTCATTTATTTAAGCTCGTATTTACTTGGAGAATAGCAGAAAGCAAATAAAAGTCGTCTTTTCTTCGTTCACGGTTGTTAAACCGAGTTTGTAATTTGAAGAAATACTTGGAAAAATACGGAAAACGAATATTTTTTACTAATGAAATTAGTTGTAATTATTGGACAGTTCTATACTGAGCTCAAGTTTGAAATATAAAAGAAGTTTTTTTCCTATCTGAGTTAATTAAAATACGGATTGTTTTTTACATCATTAACTTGGTGTACTTACAAGGGAGATTTTCCTGTAAAAATTTAAAGCCCAAAGGTTTATCAATGTTCTGTATAGGTTACACATGTACATTTGATTAAGATTAATGGATAGCATCGACGCAATATCTTTTTTATCAACGGTTAGGCAGGACACTTATCTTCAGTTTTGGGAATATAATGTATATAGGCCCATCCATAATGTTAAGTGCTCTGAATGACTTACTTTGAACGCACAACTGCGTCGTAAACACTTGATGTTGTAGTAGACATAAAAAGTGAAAGGAAAATTAGGATGAAGCTAGCTATTATATAACATAGCACAAAGAGAATGCCAGGGGTGTGTGTGAGAAGTAATGATGATGATGATAAAAGGGCGATAAAATGATGAGATTTGATATGAAAATTCATCACACTTTCCCTGCCTACATATTTTACTTTGTTGATCATAGAGGTATATCGTAGTATAGTGTTATATATAGCATCTTCATTGAGGATGAGGGTAATTCATTGATGCATGTGGTGATCTTTGATGTAAGTGTAATGTATGTATGGGTGATCCTTAGAATGGGAATAATCCAGGCAGTGGTGACGGTATGTGGTGTGTTTGGGATCATTGGGTTACTTCTTGTCTTATTCTGCCACTATTTACCCGGATGGACTTGGACCAGAAGTTATATTTTCAACTCGACCAAAGAAGAGAAAATGGTCCTCACTAAACCTGGCCACTACAATCCAAATGGATGCATGGTTAGTCGAATGAAGTCAATCTTGGCATCATCAACTTCTCTCTTTCTCTCTCCTTACTCTTTCACTTAACTATTATTTACTTTCACTTATTTCTTCCTCTCTCCTCGCTCTCTGTCTTTCCTCAACCAAAGAACACTTTGGAAGACCACTCTTTGTCTTATCTTCTTACTGTCGATGATTATCTTCCTTTTCTAAAAGCTAAATGGTCAACGATTTCGCTTCTGTTATTAAAGACGAAAAGTATCTTAAAAATGTGTAGTAGAAGTTCAGAGTAGGTTTCTTTACCATTTCATATATTAATATAACATAAACTGCTGCATACTATGGATGTCTATTCTATGACATTTTTAAAATTGAAGGGAGAAATCTAATCGATCTGAAACTTGGAGTAAAGGGTATATAATAATGTTACTTTAATATTCTTTTCAATGTAACATATAAAACCAACTTGTTTACCTTCCAATTGCAATCTAGGAAAAAGCAAGTAAAAGCATTTAAACAAATTAATTAATTAAATTGAAAAAATTAACTAATTAAAAGCTCTTGGATTGGATAGATATAATGTGTTCATATGTTTACGCTAGTATTTCTTTAAAAATGGAAAAAAGCTTATGTAAATTATTCAAATATAATTATAAACTTATCATACAGTCTTCGAATAGGTTTGTCCTTTCTCCTATTTATCTTTCTGTTTATGATTTTCCCAACCTTACTTGATTTTCCTATGTGCAGGGTGATTCAGAGAAAGCTTTAGAGGGACATTTTAGGGTGAAATTGCAATTTTTCTTCATTTCAGCTGAAAAATTGTCATTGTAACCATTGGAAATTCGGACTTTCCCGAGAAATCTAATAAAATACTCCCATAAGCTGGCAATGTTAATTTTAGAAACTTTTTTCGGACCCGTGTGGGTCATCCAATAGGAAAAATAAATAATTTCGTGAAAACACGTAAACTGCTCCATAAGTTGATCTTTCTAAAAAAGTAAAGTTCATAAAAATTCATGCATGGGTTTTTTCTCTAGAACACTTTGAACAGGTCAAGCTTTCTCTGAATCACCCTGTATTTTGTCCTCTTAATTTCCTTAACTATAATTAACTGAATTCAGTCATAATTTAAATATGTTTATCCGCTTCCTATAACTTTTGTTTTAAATCATCTATGTTTCTCGTCGATTTCTAATAAATGTATTTTGCAGTTGATCACCGGCTGAACTAGTATACACCAATTGTAGAAATTAATAATCATCACATGTCACGACATTCGAGAACTTCATGTGGCTTAAGATCATATAGTACTAGGAATTTGAATAGAAGCTTCGTCGTGTAGAGAATACCAAACAATACTTGGTGCATTGAATGAATCTTGATTTTTTTACTTTAGTGACATACGTAATTTTAAGTCTCTAACTGAAGTAACACATCATGGATTTACTATCCCTATAAGAAGTGTTATATAACAGCTTGTCAGTAGTTGCACTCGATATCCCTGTAGACTAGCTTAGTAGAATACAAATGCATCGTAACATAATAATAATAAATGTTCACTTTGTATTCCACATACTCCGGGTATAAAGGGCATGAAGCCTTTGCTTGCATGGAAAACTTTTTGTAATGCACTGTGTGACGTGCCTTCTCCAACATTACACTTTCCCCATATTATGCAGAGTAAAACTTACTTTCTAGATCATACTGACTGCAAGTAAAGCATGCTTTTGACTTGGAATAAAACCCTCTCTGCAGTAATGAATTGATTTTCTTTCTTTAAACTTTTCTGAGACCGACTGTTCTATAAACTAATTACTTTATATGCCTTATACTGATAATAAACTCTGAATTGGATATGATATGATGTATGAACTTAATTATGAAGGTGTTTACTTAACTAATGGGTTTACAGATACCTTCATCAGATTCCGAATTTAACCTCTCGGGGAGAGGGAGCTTCCGGAGGTTTGACAAAACTGACCATGATTACTCCTTACTACGTCAAGGAAGTTCTTCATCCTTGACAAGACAAGGCACAACTATTCCACCACAACCTCTTCGACCTGCTCCAATTCCACCGTACATAAGTGGTCCACTCGTGTCACAAGGATCACTGGACTCAGTGTTCACCACAGCCCCATCTTCCCCAGCTGCTTTTTTGCAGTCAAGCTTACAGCAGCCATCGAAAATTTCGTTGACACAAGCGACTCCAACTTATTCGATGAATTCTCGAGGGGACAGTGGAGGGGGAAGTGCTGCTGCTGGAGGATTTTCAAATAACAATCCATTTCTTCCATTAATCCAAGCATCGACCCAGTATTTGACCCAGAAATTCCAATCCTTCCAGCCTCAACAGAATGGTGCTAATCAGTCTTCAACATATGCAGCAGAACTCCCCAATCAAGAGGAAAATAGTCAGTTGAGCAATCCAACCGAAGGCTCGTCCCTTGTTCATGACTATTCTACGAGTATGGATGGGTCAACATCCTCCTATCGAAATTCCTTTACATCCACATCCACCATGCCAAGTAGTGCGGGTCTTAGCATGGGTGAAATATTATTCTCAACTCCACCAGCATATTCGATGCCAGAGACGACACACCCTCCTGGAGAGAAACATGACCAGAAAATGCAGCCAATTGTCCCTGAAATGAGCACTCAGCCTCAGATCCCAATCTTTCAAGAACAACGGAGTAAACTTCCCTCCAGACCTTTCACAAATGAAACTAATATTATTAATACAACTCATCACGTACGGTTTGATCCGAATGTGTTTAAGATTGGTGACTACGGCACTTCAACATCTGAAAAGGAGCTTCAAAATCAAACAGAGACACCAAAAGCGGACCATTTTGAAGCTAAGATGACACAAGGGACGCCAAAAATAAGTACAAAACCCATTCCGACTGGAGAAAATGTTTATAAACCACCGGAGCATCAAAATAGTCCTACCAGATTGAGAGATAGACAACGAAAAATGGAATTTACCCTTCAACATCTCCAGAATAACCAGGAGGACAGACCTCACACTAAAAAGCATTATAATCCGGATTCCTGCTACCCATTATCAACTCCGTACGTCCCAAAAGTTGACGTTGGGATTGAGAGTGGTGGCAGTGGTGGTGGTGGGGGTGCAAATAAAGCCCGATTCCGATCTCCATATATCACAGGTCATCGTTCTGTTCCACCACTAACAGAGGCAGATGAACAATCAGAGTTCGCCCTTCCAATAACAAAATCATCCGAGATGACTGACTTAAAAAGTGTCATTCTAGAAGTTGAGAAAAAGCAGAATGAAGAGCTGGCAAGTAAATCGATTTTGGAAACGATGAGAGAAGAAATCAGACTTGAGAATGAAAGAATGGCAGATGCAACCAAGAGCTTAATGATGGAAGAGGATTTCTCTGGAGATTTACGAAAAAGCAATGGCATTGGTTTGTCATCTACAACAAATATAAGCCCATTCAAAAGCACCCCTTCTATCGAAAAACAAAACTCGCAAGAATCAACATCGATTAACAAAAGAAAACCTCAAAAGCTGTCATCTACAGAAGATGAACCGAAAGATCCAAGAAGAAACTCATATTCCTTCAATTCAAATAAACAAGCAAATGGAGATCTGAATGCAAATTCGGATTTAATTCTCTCTCAAAATCGCTCCTCCACTGTAACCACAGTCAACGATCGGCTTTCTTCATCATCTGTAAAAAACTATAACATTCTTGATGCGAATTCTTCCTCAGTCGCAAATTCCAGTTCCGCAAATCGACCTACTGTTACAGATGTTACTGGGTTGGTCAGCAGCTACGGTCTTGTAAATACCTCTCCACCAGTTGTCGTTCCCTTTAAAAATACTCGGTCCTTTTCCTTACGTCAATCATCAACTGATAGCATTGGGTCTGAAGGTTCAGATGCTGGAAGTCCAGATGGATCTTTGCCTTCACTTCAAAGAGCAATGTCTTGTGATTCTGTTTGCTCGGATACCTCTGTTATCTTGAATGATCTGGAACCTCCTCATCCCACAGGTCATCTGTGCATTGGCCTTGAATATGACAGGTATGAAATTCACTTTTTCTTTGCTATCTACTCTTCTTTGCTCTACATGCTTCTATTCTGGCAACTATTTCTTTTAAAGAAAAAAACATACCCTTATCAAAAACAAATAAATTTACCCCTGTCAACA
Source organism: Isotoma caerulea (assembly GCA_034696405.1). NCBI lineage: Eukaryota > Metazoa > Arthropoda > Collembola > Entomobryomorpha > Isotomidae > Isotoma > Isotoma caerulea. The sequence continues at coordinate 19,439 of JAQFZZ010000063.1, read as the reverse complement.
TATACTATACTATCTACAATGTTACTATCTAGATAGAACGTTCTATAAAATGTAACTGACTTTTTCCTCGCGGATTATTTACCAATATTTTTTTTCCTTTAACCATCTCCTGGACAATCTGTCTACCCACACTTTTTCGAAGTTCGACTGTCAAGCAAAAATGAAAGAAGTATTGATTTGAATAAGGTTTCAAAGAAAAGTCTTACTTTTGTCATCCGTCTGAAGATTTTTGCAAAGAAGAAGTAAATAATGGCTTTTGACGTTAAATGCTTTGAAACATGAGCTTAAAACGAAGGGAGAGCTTTAAAGATTTCAGTAAAAAGGGCTTAGTGCTTGTTGGCTTATATTAGTTGGTACTTTGGTACAACTGTGCAACCCCGGAAAGGCAGTTTAGGTAACCTGTAAAAAACGGGAGAGGTTTACAGCATTTGAGTGGTTGCATGGCATGATCAGGGCATTTTCTCTCTCTCAAGTCGTAGGTAGGTTGTACTTGTAGGTCTGCTGTTTCCAATATCAAACTATAATTGCAAGCCTTAAGAGATCTTTAATTTAATTTTCTTCCTTTTATCTCAGCCTCAACAAAGGGTTTCCCTTCCTCTCTTTTACTCTGCTTTACTATTAGTTTCCATTAAATTTCTCGTATAATAATATGCTGTTAAGAAATGTACACGTACGTATACACGCCTTTGTCGTCCCCACTCTTCTCAATTTCATTTTGTAATTCCTTCTGAATTCATTACCAAGTCTTGCCGTAAAAACATCTCCATGTCAAGAGAAAATTTAATTTTCGGCATGAGTAGAGATCTAGTTAGTCATCATAAGTGACTTTTACTCATCTAACATCATTACATATTTCCATCATTTACCTTCTTACTTATTAACTTGCTAATACTTTAGTACCAATCTAGCCTATACTTACCTTCCAGCCTCTTAAACTCTGGAAGCTTTTTGTCCTCTTCATAAATTCATGTATTCCTTTCTTTATCTACCACGACCTGACCCTGAGGGAAACTCAAGTCCCACCCAAATATTTCACACTGTATAACCTTCAATTTAGAGAGACATTTTACATTTCTTATGTTACATTCATATTGAGAAATTGGTGTAGTGACGAGTTATATACTCTCCCCATCATTTCCTCCCTCATATATAACTTCTTATCCGGTTTCTCATCGATTTGTGATTTGAGTAAGAACTTAAGTTCCCAATACTCTTTGTTCTCTTAAAACTCAGAGACTTCAAGTGTGCCAATCAATTTTTCTGTCCGGTCTGATGGTTTTAGTTAGCTTGGTTGGATTGGCTATGGATGTGATTTCCTTTTGTTACGAATATTGTTTAAGTTAACTTGTGGTCTTTGTACTTTTCCTTATAAACGCATTTCTTACCCAGTCCAGTAGTGACCTTTAGCTTTGTTGATGTTGTTGCAAAAAACGATGTGTTTCTGACATTGATGAAAAGTAATGGAAATGGCTCACAATATACTTTACGTATTAGACTTTCGTTTTTTTTCAAAGTGCAGAAAGAAACAATAAAAAAGTCGAATACAAACTGATTTTTTGCCGTATCCAATCCAACCAATTCCATCCTTGTTCCTTCCTACATAGGATAAAATACTCGCAGAAGCTAGAAAGAAATCCCTAACGAATCATGAATAAAACAATAGTGAATACACAAGGAAATGTATTTTAGGTAAGTAAGGTGCATTATTCCCTTAAAGTCATTTTTTCCTCGTATTGTTAACGGAGTACACTCAAGCAACATGGAGAAAGGTAACTTCACCACTTTCTCTTTTCCAAATGCATGTTTAAAGATTGGATTCGTTCGCAGTGAGAAATAACAACCTGTCAACTTTCATAAAGACTTAATCTCAGAGAGATAGAGATGGGGTAGAAAAAGTACGTATAATGTAATAGACTGGATCCAACAGTTTCCTGCTGGGTGAAAGTCATAATACTTTGAGAAGTGGTTTATACTCAGGTGAGAACAGGAGAACATGGAATAATTTTATCTGAGGGAAAAATATAAGAAAAGTTATTTCAGTCTGTTGTCAGACTTCGTAGGTGGTATTAAATACAATTAAGATAATGTTCACATTTTGACTACTGAAGAAAGGATGATGATATGTGTTGGTACTTTTGGTTGGCAAAAGGACCTGCATAAAACACAGCATGAAGGAAGTCGCCAATATATTTCTTCTTTATATCCCCATGTGGCCTATACACTTCTCTGTTACTACTTGTACTTTATGCCCGTGTGCTATTTGCACTCGAAACTCATTCACATTGATGAAACCGCATTTCAATCCTATTATATTGTATGTACCTAGATTTTCTTTGACTAACAAATAGGCCGAGGTCAGGTCATTTAAAAAACAAAGAGATGGACGAGTACACCAGCAATAGTAAAAATGTTTTATCTTACGTTCAATACAATGAATTATGAGATGCATCAATAAATGCTACTGTGCTGCATGCCTTTTGTCAGTTGAATAGGCGTGGTGTGATGGGAATATTCTATGGATTATCTTGTGCATCCTTGACTCTTATGTCAAGAGTCGCCAGTGTCGCTACTTCATATTTTATTAAAACTAAACGAATGCAACTACTGCATGGAATCTTGCTGCACCTGTATCGATTTGAATTTACTAATGGATATGATGACACGACATTTTGCACGAATTATGCATATGGAATTAAAAACATTCTACACTGGTGATATTTTTTCTTGATATGTAATCATTAATTTAACTGGGAGAGGAATATGAATATTAAATGGAAAATTATATTACGCTGTGTCAGTTGGCTTGAATAAGAACTTGAATTTAGATGGATGTAAAATTTCTAGCAGCTGAATTCAAAATGTATTCAAAAGACGGGCAATTATTAACGATCAAATTACATAGTTTACATAATTTTTGTATTTCTATTGCAATATCGGGTTTTTATAAGAACAATTAAGATACTTACCATCACGAATGGATTTGCTTTTGAACTAAAAGTCGAAAAATTATAATTACTACATTAATCAAATCATAAATATAGATTTAAAAACTTCACATGTCAAAGAAGTCAAAAAAAGTAATTAAAATCTTGAAAGTAAACGAGTTCGTCAAAAATAAGCAAAAGGTACTCAGTCAGGACTTGAATCCACATTTTATTAACAGGTCGATTTCAGTCAGTTCTAATTGAGTAAAATTGCAAGTGACAGAGATGATAGTAAAATGTATTCAACAGTGACAAAATAGCAACTAACATTTCAATGAGACAAATGGCGAGATGACATTTTTGGAGCATTTCTTATGTCAAATATGTTAACTCCCATGTCACAATAATAATGTAGCTTTAATAATAACAAATTATATAATATTGTCTGTATGCGGAGTTTATCCTAGAGTATTTCCAAGTTCATTCTTTTTCTCGCTTAAGATTAGCTTAATTTTGTTTTAGTGTTTTTTCATGCTTTCTTCTGGGACTGGTTGCTTGCATGTTTGCTTTCACACTCAGATAATTTCAGCATGCCCACAACAAAATGTAAAATTCTTCTCTCTAGAAGAAATCGTTAGGTTTTTCTGCGTCTCTTGTGTCACTGGAAGTGAAGTGTACACCACCAGCTTCTATCAGTTACATTACCAGTTAACTTACTACTCTTAATTTTCTCGAGTTCATGGAAGTACTTTAGTTTCTATTAGCTTTTGCTCAAGATTAATTTAATTTGGAGAAGCAAACTTGAGACTCCCTTTGGGCCATGTTATACTATACTATTGATCTCAGAGAAATTAGTTTTACCCAGAGAAACTTAGTGAATAAGAATTTTTGTACTTTGATTCTTGTATAGTGAAACGGCAGATTTGCTTGTGAACGTTATCGAAGCCAAAGAACTCTTGGGTCCTGATCCAAGCAATACAGCACCGTTTGACTCCTACGTGCGTGTCTACCTTTTACCTGATAAAACTACGAATATGCAGACAAGAGTAAGTGACTTCTATTCTATATCTGTGTATTATATTACATTATGAGCATGTTGGCAATTACAGTGATCAATAATACCGTTTCGTGATCGTATTTTACATTTTGTTGACGGAGAAAGTAGATTTTTTCCCATCGCGTGCATTCACATTTAATCAAAAGCTGAACGTTACATTTCTACTTAAGTCACTATTAAATCCACGTGCAAATGTTCAAATGGTTTGGCCCTTGTGGGACTAATTTTAAGTTCACTGTTAGTGTGTGTGTTTACACGACCTTATATGCTTATATAATACTGCAGTATTTAAACTGTGGGGTGGGAGATCGAAATTCAGATAGAATATTATTATGCAAATGGACCCACTTATTATTATGTGTTAACTGAAACCAGGTGTATAGGAAGTCTTTGAACCCAGTCTACAGAGAGAAGTTTATGTTCGGACTGGAAACTATGGAGTTGCCCTTACGAACTTTGGTATTCTACTTGTATGCCACTGATAAGCATTCCAATACGTTGGTTGGTGAGGCGGAATTGAAACTTGGAGATCTGGACATTCACCAACCAGGAACTACATGGCTTCAACTTACAGACACGGGACAGGTAATGTATACACTCACTAGTATGCTAAAAACCAGATTTCAAAAGAAACGGATCTCCCGTTCGTATATATTTACTTATAATAATCATAATAATCTAGCTTCCTAATGAGAAAATTCCCCCCTTATTGAGTGCACTAACTTCAAGAGATATTAGTTTCTTTGAAGAGATTTATGATTGAATACGTTTTTGACGAAATGACTAAAAAGAACCAAATTTATGATTAGTTATGCCTGCATCTTTTTATATGAGTATTTTTCATAATCAAAAGAATTTCACTTATTTCATACAAAATTAATGAGGAGAATCGCACGGAAACGAAGTCTTCTTTTATGTGAGTATAATGTGACATGTGAGCAACCAGAAGATTATCATTATACGCAGTTGTTGATTCTTAGCAAATATTTAAGAGTTTTTCAAAGAAAGTCATGAGAAAAGCTAACTTTCATCCAACATAAATTTTCGCCAATAGTGACCCAAAACTACGGTCTAATATTAACGCTAGATTATTGGAATTCGTATTAGGCTTGTGTAAAGTTTCCATTTTAAATAATTTCTCCCCTTGCCCCAAATGGTTTAATCAGCCAGCTCGGCTGGCTACGTTCTTAAATCAATAAATTCTCAGTGTAGTTTGTAATAAAGCGTGACTGAGAAATAAGCGAAGTCTTCAGAGTGAATGTTGTTATCTAGAACGGAAGAGTGTACAAAACGTAGCTCTTCTACCGCGCGAAATGAGTGTCGCATACTCATGAATGGTTTTATGTTATTAAGGGTACATTTCTGGTTGATGCCATTCAAGCTACAACTAAGCTAGTATTTGATGTCTAAAATTTAAATAATTAAAAACCATAGGGAATCATCAACTACAGATATGGAAATAGTAATAAAACAGGAAGCTATAAGTACATTCCGAAGCTTTAAAGTACTCTTTCTTTATGTATGTTCGTTTCAATTTTAAATTGACCATTATCTAATGAAACATTCTCTCTCAAAGCAATATTGAAATTTTGATGTCGAAATGAGCTAGTAGGTAGGAGGCTAATGAAATATTATTCTCATTCACAGCTATATTGAATACATGTGGCTTAAATATACTCGTATTAAAATGCTTGTTGTATTATACTTTGAATATTATGTAGAGAGGTGGAGAATCTGGAGAGATTATGTTTTCCCTTTCGTACCTTCCGACAGCCGAGAGACTAACTGTGGTTGTGGTGAAAGCCAGGAATCTGAAGTTTCCACATGAACGAGAAACAGGCGACCCGTTCGTAAAGGTATGCTAAATTATTATCCTTTTCCTCTTATATGAATTTAGTTAGTAGTATCAAAAGAGTTTACTTCTATATATGAATCTCTTGTTGCCTCAAACCAACAAGGGATAAAGATATTAGGTTTAGGAAAAAAGCCCCAATCGTCAATTCGTTTACTGATTGCCCTTTCATACTTTGTGGTCGTATTAGGTTTACCTACTTCAAAAAGGAAAGAAAGTGAGCAAGAAAAAGAGCTCGACGAAAAGAGGAGAAAAGAACCCGATTTTTAATGAAGCCATGATTTTTAGCGTACCTGCTCATGCATTACAGGTAAGGTAGCAATGTACTTTTCTTTGCGGTGAATGTACGTAAATTAATATTTCATTGAAGAAATTGAAACCCTTTTCTCCAATTACAGAATTGCATTTTAAATTAAATCCCATTGGTTTTTCATTGCAGACAATCCAACTTCGTATAACTGTGGCTGACAGCAGTGAAGCGGAGGGTCGGGCTTATTCCGTTGGTCATGTTATCGTAGGCTCATCCGTAGCTGCGGCAAAACCACTCAGTCATTGGAATCAAATGTTGTCTTCACTTCGGAAACCCATTGCTATGTGGCATCCTCTGAGAAAATAAATTAGGACTGTGAATTGTGCTAAAAGGTGTAATTACTACGGGAGGTTCATTAAATCACTCCTTTACACTGGAGAATGTCTGACCATTTGACATTTATAAAATGAGTTCATCCGCATGCATCAAACATTTGTGTGGGAAACTCAGACGTGGCTTTTAATATTTGTATAGTATATTATTATTCTGTATAATGTGTATAGAGTTGAGATGGAAAACAACTGTTGGATTGTAAGAAAAAAAGAACCCAAAGTTCATTTACACTGTGAAGTATGATGGAAAATATTTCTTTTTTCGAAGACATGCATGTCTTATCGGACTCTTTCGCTCGTCTAAACATTTTATTGATTAAAGCAAGAGTCTCTCTAGTATAGGGATTTATTTTATATATCAAATGTATTACACTTAATAAAGACTAAGGTATGAAGTAGTAGTAAGCTAAAAGTTAAAATACCTTAGAGTAGAAGTTCATTCTACAAAAGTTAATCGTTGCATTAGTTTCACACGAATGTTTCTTAATATTTTCAGTATATTTTTTACTTTATTTTGTAGTAGTGACTAGCCTCTCTTGAACTTTCTTGTCACGCATACTTTCTCTCCTGGCCAAGAGATCGTCGACCATTTTTCGGAACTTGAAAATGAAATGAGAAACTATGGTTGGAGTCTGGTACATATTTGTTTCCTTGACACGACACATGCCAGCACTTTTGGCATGCGACAAAGATTTCTACTTATTTATTACTACCAAAGATTTGCAATGAATGATTCTTTTATTTTTAACACGATGTGCAACACCCATCCAATACTCCCCTGAATTTTTTTGATTTTTTTCTACTCAACTTCCACAGCTTATTTGAATCAACGTAACGAAGTCCTGTCTGGTCTTTTACCAAAGTTTTAATCAATCAATCATCCATGCTCTGATCGAGGAGGTTGGTATGGTGGGATTAAAAATGGAAAGTATGTCAGTGAGTGAAGTGCCTTCTCTTTCCACTTTCAGTAAGGCTGACAAAAGAAAGTTAAAGTACATGGTACACTCACTCGACTTACATTTGCTAACATCATCAACAAGACCTAAGCATGCATTATGTAAAGCTTGAAAGGACTTCTGATCTGAAACGCTTCTTTGATAAAGCCTGACCACACTGAAGGCAATTTCCGCAGGAAAGTATGCTTAGTTTAAGCCTTGTCTAAAACCTTTTAGTTCAAAAGTCACCTTGCAAAATTTAAATGATCTGAAAAAAATCTCTAATTGAAATTTAGGATTTTCAAGACGAGACTTCAAAAAGTTCAATAATTGACTCAAATTAAATTCTAAACCGAATTTGGTTTACTAGCATTTTTAACATTACACCTATGCCTTAATTACATGACAATGATTCTAATTGAATAAACTGAATGAGAACTGCGCTTCACAATTCAATCGTATTGAAATCAAAATATGTGCTAGTTTTGAGGTACGAAATGAAACCAAATATAATATATTAATTACATAGTGTAGTTTGATCAGTAGCTACTTCGCTAGTCGTAGACAGTATTGTGCAGTCGATCTTGAGAATAGCTAATAGCTTTAGTAGTATAATATGCTACGAATCAATTAATGTAGTAAAGGAAATCATGGTCTTAGATAATTACTTGTATTACAATATGATATACGAAATTGTAATAATTGTAACTTAAAGTGAAGAAGCAGGTTGCTTTTTGTTCCTTATTCAACGTCCATGTCTTGTCATAAACGGCCACAAACTATTTAACTTTATCAAAAATGTATTTGTTAAATATTAAGAAAAACAGTTTCAATTAATATGACTTATTCTATACATAATATTATTATATTATAAAATCATTTATTGTAAATATTTCCTTATTCTATTACAATTTTGAAGTCAAAAATGTTGTTAAACTTTTAATTAAAATAACTTACGTGAAAATATTTTCATTAAAAAATAGTATAGAAAATATATAAATGGTTTAAGAGAACTGACAAAATATCTAAATTTAGTTATATCATTGGGTCATTGTGGACCAGATAAAACACAGAGGCGATTTAATCTCAAACGCATAATCAAATTACATATTAAAGGACATATTATTATCAGTTGTAGTTAATAAGATTACTTAAAAAAGTACTGGGAATTCCACCGTTCCTAGTAAGGAAATGTAGAACAGAACAGCAAAAGTTTTTGTATTAGTCAAAATATATTCATGTTTTATCATTAATAGTGTATTCATGTTGCTTAAATCAATTATAAAGCTAAATATTACAATTGTGCTATTCCTTATACGGAAGCTAAAAAACTGTGGGACCAGACATATTGCATTGCAATTAAAATCACTCATTGTAATTAGATTCAAAATTTTGAAAATTAGAAAACCCTCAGCTAAACATATGAAGTACTTGATTTAATCAATTACCGTGCATCCTTAATACTATAGTATCTTGTAATCTAGTCTAGCAATTGTATCGAAACAAGCTCTTCCGTTTAGGAAAATTTAAACATTTACTTGTAAATATTGTGCATCTAATAGCTATACATCGTCTATCTGAAATTAATCCAATTACAGCTGAAAATTCGTTTAGTGTATATAGTAAAGTATCAACAGTATTCGCTACAAAGTGTAGGTCAGTTTTGGAGTCGATAGTTCTTTAGTAATTTAGATGAAAACATAGAATCGCAATTTATTTGTGTTTTTAAACAAATTGCAAATGAGCGGATTTGCACTACTCGACTGGTCATAAAAGCATATATATTATAAAGATATGTAATTAATCATAACAGGTGTATGTTTAAAATAAGTTCAATTGATTTCTAAATCTCTCAAACCTTAAAACTTAAGGAGTAAAACTTATCACTTAAGTCAATATTGCTTTAATTGTGTATCATTAAATTATAGTTAAAGAAATGTATAAGTTAATGTATTCATTCTCTATTGTTGTTACATAATAAATACTAGTAATTAAATTTAATCGGTGCTCGCATTAATTAAAAGCGTCATCTAATTAAACAAATCAGATGAAAAAATTCACCTTTATTTATTACATGTGCATAAGAAAAAATTATAGCACGCTAAATTCAATACATTTTCCTAATTTTAAGTTTTTGACTTAAATTTTAATATTTTCCAACTTTCTTAGAATAGTAGAAAATGTAGAGGGCATATTTGTAGAGAAGGAGGCAAATTGTCGTCTGCATATTTGTCGTTGTATAAATGTCGTAGGAGGTTTATTGTAGGATTGGATCCCCAGCCAGGTATGCCATCATAAGCTATCTAATCTTGTTAATGCTTAAAATCAACAAAAATCTCTAGTAAAATTAAGCGAATATCTCAGTAATTTGCTTCAGCACTAATGGAAACAATTAATTATTATGGCTTTAAGGCTTGGTATAATCAATAATGGTAATCATTTACAAACGAAGGTCAGGGTATGGCAATTGGAGGCCTATGTAAAGATTTTTGTAAACTCACAAATTCTACAAGATTGTAATTGTAAGATCTGTAATCTGAATTGAAGATGAATTATTCATACCATATGTGTGACCTATTCATATTCAAAATGTAAAACGTAAATGCTATAAAACTTTGAGGGTAATAATATATATATAAGCCACATAAAAGTTAAACAAGTCATCTTTCCCGTCCACACAATTTCTGATTAACTCCAACCTTTTAAAATGAAGTAGAGGGGAAAAGTGAATTACCAGGTCACCAATTGAAAGTTTCAAGAATTTTGCATGAAAATCTCTGTTGATCATAGAAAAATGAAGGAGGACACACATTCCGTCTGAATATATTGCCATGAGTCAAATGACGCCCTAGATTACTACTATTTAGTACCTTTACAAGCTGTAAAATGCTACTCAGGGATCATCTTCAATTAAGAAAAACAAGTTATTGGCTTCAGCTTTCAATTTCTCTTCTGCAAAACCGGCTTTAGAATCTATGTCTCATGCAGTTCATATCAACGCATCTTCCCTTTATCACTTTTCATGCATTTAGTGTAAAACTGATCACACAAAGACTGAAAGTTCTTAAAAACCTCAGAAATAATATTGGTCCTGGGATTATTTATACGCAAGCGGAGAGCCCTTTTAGAAAAATTAAAAAAATCAATCGGTGTTACAGGAAAACTCCAGTGTGTTTTATAGCATGGTAGTTAAAAAGTGATTTACAGTGCATGAAAAATATTAGTTAAAATATTGTTTTAAAATGAGGCTGCAAACGGTTCTAGTATTTTGTGCAGTTTTTGGGCTAAGTTATGGAATGCTCGCTGACCTCTATTTAAATAAGGATAAATTTGGTATATTCGAAAAAATTTAAAATTGTATTTTTTATTAAAAATGTGAATGAAATAACGAAGGAGTTTGATCGAATATTTGTCTTGTTTCAGGTGAATATTTTAAGCTAGAAATAAGCGAGAAGGGTTGTACAAATGTTCCTTTGAATTGGGAAAACCAAGCTGTCTCAGTTGATACTCATGGAAGTTGTCTCAAATTTTACGATCTGCCATACTGCAGAGGAAAGTATGTGGCTCTACAACCATATCATGGGACATTTCAAGACAATCTTGATACTCTGGGATTTAGTAAAATCATTAGTTCAGCCAGTCCATGTGGTCCAAAAGGTTTGCTTAATACATTTAAAACCTTAAGAAGTAAGTAATTATAAGAAAAATTCAACGTGTTAAATTTAACATTAAATTGCAGTTCCGACAGGGAGATATTACATTCAGAATGGTGCTGATGGATCGGTATGGTTTTCATAATTTTGGTATATCAAAGCATTGATTAAGACTAAGATTTACATAAAAATGAAATGTTTTACAGGTTCTTACAATAGAAACCCGAAATAACACCCCGGTAGCCAGAACTTATTTATTCAAGCCATACATTTCAAAGGGGCAACAATTTCAAATTGAAAAAGTAATTTGAGACTAATAAGAAGCTATATGGCTAATCTCTCAGAATAATTTCACTGCTTATATTTTTGGCTCAGGTGGCACTAGCAGATTATGAACTCATACCTCGAATTCATCAAAAAATGAACCCAATCACCTACGACATGTCCATCTCCACTGCTGCTCATCCTGTTCGAAGAACTTGGAAAATTGAAAGTGTCTACAGAGGAAGATACCTTATAAAGAATGAGTGGAGCAATCGGTGTCTTTATAAAGCGTACGTTTTAAATTCCAGTTTATAGATTACATTTGATATTATGATTAATTACCATTCATGCTCTATTTAAATGATTAATCACAATGTATTTACAGTGAAAATGGAAAGGTAGAAGAACACGAATGCGTTGCCTGGTCTCCAAATCAAGAATGGATCTTCAGAAGTATAAAAGTCAAGCCATACTTTCCAAGCAAAGAAGAACTGAAGAAAAAGCCCATCCGACCAGATTCTGATTTCCCTTTCGAACCCTTAGACGACGCATTCTCATCCGTTCCTTACAAACCAAATACAAATCGAGCTCCAGCATTCCCTCCAGCCAAAAGCCAGACAGGAAAAAAATCAGGTCAAAATGGTATCCAAGTACAAAGACCTGGTCCACTGGTAATCAATCCTGGAGAGCCATTCCCACCCGTCTTTCCATTCCCTATCCGTCCATCCCTCGTCAATCATGTGAACAAAAAGCAACCAAACGGTAAGCCACCAGTTCCACACGTTCGTCACCCAGGACCACTACCCTTCCCTGTGGAACCTCTTGTGACCGATCCAAAGAAACCAGAATTCTCTCCATTCGATACGTACAACGTATTCGGAAATAACACTCAAAAAACGAAACCTCAGAAAGATGTAGATGAAGAAGGAGATGAGAATGATGAGGATCCAGATGAGAAGAAAAGTGAGGAGCAAAGCCAAGAGGACTTGGAGCAAGAAAGTGGAGAGAAGGATGAGGTAGGAGATGAAGATGCGAGTGAGGAACAAGAAGACCAACAAGGAGGTAATGGACCAGATAGTTCCGAACGTGACGAAGCAGCTTATGGACACCAAAAAGGGAGCGACGAGCGGGATGAGAATTTCGATGACAAAGGAAGTTACGAAAGGGAAGATGAAGAATCAGCAGATGATAATGGGAGTGATGAAGCTGATGACGCTCAAGACAAACATGAGAAAAAGAGAAAGCAAGAAGCTGCAGCTGGGATTAATTATTCAGATTACAGGTTGTACTTCTAATTAAAATGTCCACCTGTATTTACAATCGTAAATCCCACGAGTAATGTTTCATGTAATTATAATGTAAAAAGCATTTATATTCTAGAGAAATCTTAAATTAAATAAATTATTATAGTATAGTTATTTTTTGCCATTAAATATAATATTTATAAAGTAAATAAAAGTTACCCCTATGAATGTACATTATGATGAGTTGAGGATTATCCTTGATCTCGTTATAGACTTTGCGTGTTTAAACTTTGAACATCATACTCGTAAAAATATAGATAAACATTTTTTTCTTTAAATTCTTAAAAAATTGGTGCATATTTAATTCTTATATTTTTCTGTCATTAAATAACAGCTAAGACTAGCTAAATTAACGTTAGCGAAAGATATAGACATAAAGGCAAATGGGTGGCAAGTATTCTAGTTTTAGAGATACGATAGAGATTTTTTAACATTTGCTGAAGTAAAGGCGTTGTAAAACCATTACCAAAGACTTTTTGCAGACCTTTATCGATGAATTTAAGTACATTTTATTATGAAGTCATTGTAATCTCAACCGCATCTTTTTCAAGCATAGATTTAAGTCCAACTAATGACTGAGAAGTAGTCCACAGCCTTTGTTGAATTGAAGGGTCTCGGGCTTTTGGGTTCGGATCTCGCCTTTGACAATTCATGAAGTATTCTCCTCCTTCACTTTCCACGTCTGGCGATACAGCTACGTAAACGACACCGTCTGCCCCTTCCACTGGAGTCTATATTAAATATATAAATAAGAGCATGAATAAATGCCAGTACAGAATAACTTTTATAAAACATTTAATAAAAATTGGTAGCAATAATATGATAGGGACTTAATAATTATAATTATTATGAGAAAAATCCTTACCCGGAAAAAAGGCTTCAGCAACCACTGGAATGTATGAACGATCCACATATTTTTATACAACTCCGTATTAACAATGCCAGGATGAACAGAGTAAACTTGCACCGGAGAGCCTTCGCCTTTGAGCCGTGTGTTAAGAAACTTGGAAAAAGTTACTTGCATCAATTTCGATGCCATATACGCCATGTATTTACAATACATTTTACTACAAGGAATAATGTGAGGTCAATTTAGAACTCCAATGAAGCTAAAAATGTTTCTTACTGTTAGTCTGAAAAGAAAAATATTGATTATCTTACTGCATGTTTAGATCATCAAAGTCGATATCTCCACCGAAGTGGGCACAAGATGTGACGTTGACCACTCTACTGCATCTGTACTCATTGCCACCAGCTTTCAACAAAGGTAGCAATAAGTTTGTCAAGAGGTAATGACCGAGATAATTCGTTTGAAATTGGCTTTCAAACCCATCATTGGTCACTTGATATGTTGAAAACATTACTCCAGCTGAAATAGGTAAATTTGCCTTTGTTAAATTCTATCTGAAGTCCAGAAAGGAATAAAATTATAATCAGATCTTATTATCTATATAAACTTTTAACAATCTTTACCATTGTTAATGAGAATACTAATAGGCACTTTTCTATCCAGTAGAGCTTGCGAAAACGTCCGAACAGAGGCTAATGAATTCAAATCCAAACTTAAAGCCTCAGCTTTTCCGGTTTGGACTCCTTTTTCCCTTATTTTTTCAATTAATTGGGTACCGGCAGTTGGATTTCTGCATCCTGAAGTTGTACAATATAAAGTACATTAATTTTTATCTGTGCAATATTTGACCACCAGGAAAAATAAATATTCCCATAAAATAGTTCTTCTTCACCAATTATCACATTCATATCCAATTGGAGTAACTGTTCCACAATCACAGCGCCGATTCCTCTTGCACCTCCAGTAATCACTGCTGTCTCTCCGGTCTTCTTTGGTATGGCTGGATTAAAAATTTTTAAGTAAAATATTGAAAACAAAACATATTATAGTACTAAAACTTATATATATAAACTTTTGTTTTTTGTAACTTCTCATTATTTCTACATCTGAATAAATTAAAGAAACAGTTTTGAATCTGAAATATCTCTGATGAATTTTATGAATAGCGGTGACTCTAAGTAAAACATTACAGTTTTTCATGCAATTTACATCAATCAATGCAGCAAGTAAGCCAATAGAAACAGCAATGATTACAATGTAAGGTAACCTTTGTTTTAAAGTTGGAAATAAGTTTCAATGTTAAAAACAATCGTTACATACGTTCAGAATGGCTATTTCCATGCAACTATAGACATTTGAAAGGATTTTTCCTGCTAAAATTATAATAACTGCCTAATTTGTTTAGCTAAACATTTTTGCATTTGTATATTTATGGGATTCTGAGAAGTTTAAAACCAGCAATGGTTAGTCATACTCTTTAAGATTAGTCAGAGTCTGGTCTGGCTACAAATTCTCATTTACAGCATGCACTGGGTATAAACAATGAACAAAGCTAAGTTGCATTTAATTTTTTAAATGTTGCATTAATTGCTGAATCTGAATACAAATAATAAAATTCATGGGTCCAAAAATAAATAATTTCTGCTTTTACACACGTAAGTGAGAAAAGAACAAAGATACGAGTATGCGTTTCCCGTATGCCTTGGGATTTAAAGTGATTACAAATCATATCAGGCAGTTAGCAATTTAAAGACATTCAAATTTCAAACTTACATTCCAAATTAACTTTCCGATGCTTTGTTAAAGTTTCAATTACATCATATTTGGATGCAATAGTAGCAACTTTTACGAAGTTCCAGAACCTCTTGAAAGTGGCGGAGAGACCACCACCACCCGAAGAAACTGATGATTTAGTCATTGTGCAACCGCGTGTATATCCTTGTAATAAAGGACTTATCTCTGAGCTTGAATCCACGATAGTCAAAGAAGTAACCTTATTGTATACAAAGTACGAAATTGCCGGTCCGGGTTTTCGGATATTTCGGATCGGATTACTCACTCACGCGTGTTAAAAATCTGAATTCATGACAACTTCATACACAATGCAATGTCTGAAAAAATGATTTAAATTTCTCATATAATATTTGAACAAGTTTTGGAGTTAAAATGCAGACGTACAAAGGAATAAATGAGATAAACTTCTTCCTGACTAAATATTTGGTTGTAGCTAGTGACTACATTATCTGACCACAGACTAACTAACTAAAACGACTACACATGCATGATGCAAGAGCAAGGTCTTCTTCTAAACTTTTCTTTATACAATGAAATTATAATGTTTGGGAATTTTGTTCCAAGACAATAAGCACAGAAAATTTTGCAAACAACTAGGAGTTATAGCTTCACTCTTGGGAAATAGATTGCTAAATATCCCCTTATCCATCCATTATATCCATTTTTTTACTTTTTCATACAGTTTAATATGGTATCTTGCTAACTGTAGCAGTATGTCTTTCGTTGGATTGGAACTTGAATGTACTCAGGTAGACGAGAAAAGGTAATTCCATGCCCTTGTAGTTTTTTTATACGGCATCCTTTTAGCAAGTAACTAAAAGGAACGTGAAGTAATGCTTTAGGCAATATCCAGTTTCAGTATTCTTCATTTTAATTTTGATTTTGTTTTTTTAATTCAAGGTACTCTCAATGCTTCGTCTCCTTACTCCAGGCAGGTGTAAGAATAAAGGAGCATAGCATAGAGATAGTAAAAAAATGTTATATATGCATTGTGAAAAATGATCAAATGTTTATGAAACAAAGTGTTTACTATATTTTGTAAATAAATTAAAGGTTTATTATTGGCAGAAGTGTAAAAGATCACTAATGGAGATTTGCAGATGAAATATCTTTTGAAAACAATCTTATAATTTAGAGTAGGTACAATTTTTTAGACTTATTTACTCGTGACACTTTCCTATGCGTTTCATTGCATTGAATCATTGAATGAAATAGAAAATGAAAGGCTTCTTATTGAATTTTATTCGTTGATCAAAATAATTTTGAAATTAGATTTCTTTATTTTAACACATAATTCTCCACGCATGTTTCTGCTCTTTAAATGTTACATTATCTTGAAGAACCTTAGACTGAATGCTTCACCTTCTTCACGTTACAATTGCACTTATTCTTAGAATGTAAAAGAATTTTTAAAACGGTCATCCTGCTTAAAAACTACATTGATTGTATAATTTAAATAAGTTATTAGTGCAATTTTTGCATAAAATAATGAATGTGAACATAAAAATGAGCGCGTGTTGCACGCTCGATAAATTGACATGCCTTTTCCTGTCTATGTAACATGAGTTTTAACAATATCTTGCACTAAAACCTGATAAGTACAATAATTCTAATATTGGTCTATTTAAAAACTAGTCGAAATAAGTTGTGGTTTACAACTTGTCTTCTTTAATGATGAGTGACCTAATTATTCCATAGTATGGTTTTTTGTCATTAATGAACAGTTATGACCTGATTCATTGTGTTTCCCAAAGTGCTTTTATTTTAGCCCTCTTTAGACCAGCCCTAAAATCCACGTTTTGAACCGGCGGTTGACTTTTGTCAACTTAAGGTAAAATCAACACCTAGGACCGTCCAGTTGACTTTTGTCAACTGAGACCAGGGGCGGCAGTTTTACTACTACTGTTAACTGTGGCACCCCATGGTATACTTAAATATCATTATTTGAAGTTTGTTAACAGGAAGAGTTAAATATTTCAAACGCCTTACACTTTAACGCCTATTAAAAAATGTGGTTGGAATTTGAAAAATGTTTGATGTATCGTTTCAGTTTCATACAAAAATCGGACCACCCCCAAGGTTTTCAGGTTGACCTGAAAAGCACTAAAGCACATCGAGAAATTGGCAAAGTATAGGCAAATTGTTTAACATTTAAAGCCAATAGATTCAACACTACATACAAATAGTTTCTGCCCCAAAATGTTTTAAATTATCCCAAATGTTTCAAACTGCCCCAAAATGTTTTAAATTATCCCAAATGTTTCAAATTGCCCCAAAATGTTTTAAATTATCCCAAATGTTTCACATTATCCCAAATGTTTCACATTATCCCAAATGTTTCAAATTGCCAGAAATGTTTCACATTGCCCCAGAATGTTTTAAATTGTCCCAAATGTTTCAAATTGCCCCAAGGAGTTCTGACATGGGGTGGGGGTGTAGCTATAACACAAAACTTGGCAGAGGCAGAATAACACCACCAAGGTTGCAGAAAATAGCCCCTTTTGTAAAAATCAAAGTAATCCTCCGGAGGCGGAATATTCCCTTCTTGATTGCACATTGTCTCCGTGAACTCCCCTATATAGATAATCGAAAATTACATTTTCTAATAAATAATAATTTTAGGATTTTCGAAATGAATTAAAAACATTAAAGACGATTCGATAAAATTGTGAAAAAAAATTCGGTTCAGGTAGAAAATGATATTTTCATACACAGTACGGTACCCATGAGGTGGGTACCACTCGGTAAGGAGTGTACGCTCCTTGTTTGACATTTGTCTACCGTCGGTCTTATGGTTGACACTTGTCAACCGTCGGTCCTAGGTGTTGATTCTTGGTCAAAAACACGGGTTATTTTTATTCAAAAATTCGACAGGGCTTGTCAGATGGCGCAGGGCATATAATTATAGTTCATTGGGTAGCTAATAAGCCAGGGTAGGCTAACAAAAATTCCTTAGTCACTGGTCCTTATACTTTCAATGTTATCTGACTTCATAGTCCAACCAAAGTTGACTTTTGTCAACCGGCTGGTCTAATATGTAATAAGGGTTAGCTTATTTATGTAGTGACATTATTAACTGTTGCCGCAGCGAATTTATTCAAGAGGTGGAATTGAAGATACAAATATTTAATGATTAATATTTAAATGACGACTGAACCATTAACATGACCAAAAAGGAACCGTTGAAATAATCATTTGACTAGTTTTATGGAATTATTTGAAATCTGTCTCACTTTTCCTCATTGTGTAATCGCTGCGCTGCGGTGCAAGTTAGCATGAGCTAAAAATAGCTTAATTTATGTTAATTACTGTTTGGGTTTCATGTAATTGTACATGAAATTAGTATTCAATTTTCTTCAATTTTTTACAACCAAACAAGATTTTGATACACGGGCAACTTAATTAATTCATGTATCCACTTTAAGCCCTCGTTGGTACGGGCCTGCCTTTGCGTTGAAATGCATGCTTGGCATGGTTCAGCAAATAATTTATTATCATGAACATATTATAATTCTCTGTATTTTATGATTGCAACGGTTGTAAGGCTTCAGAGTCACCCACAGTTGATTTGGTTGCCGAATTTCGAAGACAAAAAAGCAGGATCGCACGGTACTGCCCAGTGCCTTACACCAATAACCTTTTAAAGAAACCATGCAGGACAGCATTCTATTGTTCTGTCGTATGCACTGCTGTGGAAGCGCGACTCAACTGATCCGAGCACAAGGGACACGGGTATATAAGGAAGGCCAACAGGAAGTTCACTATCATTCGCTTTTTCAAAGTGCTCCACGAAGGTCTTTCGAGTCTTTCCACCTCCGAATTTTTCTCCAACTTCGAGGATTGTTTCGCTGCTGAAGTCAGACCAAGGAGTTATATGCATCATTCAATTCAAGACTACGAATCCAGAGTGCAGAAACATTTTTGTGTGTGTCTTTATTTTGTATTTGTATGTATTTGTTTGTATTTTGTGAATTTATTTGCTCGCTCGTAGTTTCAACAGAGCCGTCTTTAGTGCGGCATCACCACGAATTAAGAAGTTGGTCCAGTAGTTTTATTCGAACCAGGTAAATTTCATCCATTTTTAACTAAATTTCATTTTTGATGCTTCGATTATCTTAAAAAACTAGATTTTCTAAGTTTTGAAAGAATTACGTATTTTTTGCA
>JAQFZZ010000062.1:0-39982 GCA_034696405.1 Isotoma caerulea | reverse complement strand
GTCATATGACGTTCTTGGGAGACTGGAAAAGTTGTCATGGAACGTGACATTCACGTTGCTGGGATTCAAATGGTTAAGCATAAGAAGGCTATTCGTATTTAAAGAGTAGCAGGTACAAATTTTAGTGTGAGTCCTCCTCCGGATTAAAAATTTACAGGTTCATGACAGGAAATAAATGGGGTGCTTGGTAGCTTCGTTGGTTTCATTACTGAATGGGAAATGTCCAGCTGCAACCAAGTTGTTTCGATTACAACAAAGATAGCTCAAAGAGATAGAACATGTTCTCCAGTATGGATAGCAATTATTTTTACTTTGTCTCAGCTCAATTCGATCTCTAGTAGTTCTATTAAAATCTATAATTGACTCCAGCTTCACTTCTCTTTAGTTTTCAATTTTATTGATTGAAACTACACTTAACAGTTAATAGATACAAGTGAGAGAAGAACGCTTTTAGATTTAGTTAATCTTAAGTTTAAAATTCAAAGTATATTTTCCATAAAATGAATGAATGCACATGCCTAAGTACCCAGGACAGGATCGAATTACAATATATTTTTTTATCCGAAAATAAGCACCTGCACTGAGCTCATTACTTCGAGTTTGATCATCAGGGTTCCCTAAAAACCTTAAAGAAGGCACGTGCCTTAATTCATTCTCAGACCAGGCAACCAGAACTCCCTTCACCTAGAGGAGGGTGATGTGTATTATATAGAAGCTACGAGGGCTATCTAATTTTTCAATCTCGTGGTGGCCCTAGGCTAGGCTTTCTGTTGATAAGGGAAAATAAAGTATTTATCAAGCTGCAGAAGTAATAACTTTTAAGCTATTTTGTACTTTGTACTGCAATCATATATTCGCATTTAGTTGGTAGTAAAATATTGTCTAACTAACGACACAGCCTGAAGGCAAGCCAAGGTCTGTAATATTAGATTGGTTTCGGACTTTTATATTCCCCACGGCCCTGAGAGAGCTTCATTTTCGGTTAGTCGTCCGTCTCCTCTTATCTTAATGAACCTTGCAGATAACCAAAAATGAGAATGCATACAGACACTATGAATGTCTCGATGAATCTGACACTTGCAAAGGCAAATTCGTATTGATACATGAAAGCCAAACCAAATGATGTTTTTGTGTATTATAAAATGGAGCAGTCTCATACTCTCCGGCCAGTGATCCGTCTGACATGATGACCGACCTTTTATTCCCCCAACCAAACAAACACGCGGCCCTTCACGCTGTTGCATTTCGATTATTTGCAGCATGTTGCACAACTCAATACGTAATGAAATGAAACAATGAATTGAGTCTGGGACATGAAATAAATCTATGTATGGCTTTGACACGTAAACCGACTAAACACTCTCGCTGCCTCCAACAGACATTCTATAATATAGATTGATTCTAGGTAGAAGAATACTTACCCGGTTGTACCCGGCACACCCATACCCATTACTTGCACTCAAAATCTCAAATGAATTATTCTCTGCCTATTGCAACGGCTTCTGCAACAAGCAAGCGGTCTATCTCCACTACTGATATTAATAATAATCAATAATTACTTTTAACTTTATACTTCAAGAGAAACACAAGTGTTTGGTCAAACGCTAGTTTATCTCACCCTTGTATAATTTTTTAAAAGTTCCATTTAACAATGAAAAAACTGGTTTTCATTATATAAAGTTAGG
The DNA here is from genome assembly GCA_034696405.1 of Isotoma caerulea. Taxonomy (NCBI): domain Eukaryota; kingdom Metazoa; phylum Arthropoda; class Collembola; order Entomobryomorpha; family Isotomidae; genus Isotoma; species Isotoma caerulea. The sequence goes on along the minus strand of JAQFZZ010000062.1, from coordinate 38,297 downwards.
AGATAGATTTTAGTGTAAACTTTCAATTGGGAGATTTAGCATTCTTTCCGTATATAGTTTAATTATGTTTGCATTGCTACAGAATTTATTTTATAAAAACGAAAGCATTTTTCTGAATGGGGGAACACATAAAATGATTGCCTACATTTACATATACAGTTCTATTAAAAAGCTAAGAATGCAAAACATTCACTTATAGTTTGTTTCCCTGCTGAACTGAACGTGAGATATTTTTCCTATTTATTTCCTAGCTTCACTTGTTCCCTGATTCCATTTTCCATTCCGCTTATCACAATTACAAATCTGACTGTTGCAGAAGGCAAATGAAATTGTTCAAAAATGGCATTGCATGTTTCTTTTTGTTGTGAGCAATATATAGTATACATTAAATGAGACAATGCCACTGTTATCATGTCATAAGTTATTACGGATATCGTGTCTATCAAAATATATTAAAAGCAACAGTCAACATTCAGGAGAAATAATCGAGTAACTGTTTTTAGAATATTTCAATGTTTTGTACATTAAATACCTTAATATTATCTGGATAAAAAATCCACTCCTAAAACTAAACCATTTAGCATTTTTGTTTCTGAAAGCTTTAGAAAATAGAAACGAAATCTTGTATAAAATGTTAACAAAATCAAATCTTTAAAATACTTTTTGATATGCAAATACTGTATGTGATGAATTAGTACCCTAAAGGAAATAAATCTTTGGAACACGAAATCCTAATCAATTTAATATAGATGGGATATGAAAAGCAATCATTATGAGATAGGGAGGTTCCGGAGTTTTCCCATAGGAATCCTAAATCGAATAATACAATACTTTAATACTATTTTAAGTATCGCATGTCAATCGGGTGAAATAAAGTCACTTCGAATATAAAATTCAACGCGAACTTTCCCAGGATCTCTGAGTAACTATCACCCTTCTTTCATTATTAGCATTCCCAATTTAACCCACTGTAAACTTGGTTCATATCATAAACCCTGTTGAACTCATGAACTGCTAGGGCTAGAGAACTGAAAAGATTTCATTTTACATCATTTTAATACTAGGTTTCTGGGTTTTTATATTGGGTCGGATATTTTATTTAACATCACTTACGTACATGTATCATAGTGCCTATTACTTGGTAAAAATACAGCAGAATGAGATGATATCGCGATAAAGAGTACAGTCAACATTACACAGAGAGACGCACGACAGACATGCAATCAAAATTGGAAAGAGACCGAGAAATGAAAGTGAACCCTAACTTTTAATACAAAGTCCGACTCACTATCATCATCATATCAGGAACAGCAAAGCAACCCAATTCTTTCGTATAATGTTGTTATTATTCCATCAAGTATATTATCATATCGAACAAAATATCAGATCCCAAAGCAATAGCACTCGACCCAAGCTGTTGTCCTGTTTTAAAATGCATGTGACTTTTTTATGTTTTTTACCCTCCCCCTATTGCATTATTAACATTATACCCTCCCGTACTTCACTCACAGTCACTTACTTATTAAAGAGTGAATTAATGAATTCGCGTGTGTGCTTATCAAACCATGGGTGCAAAATTAACGTGAGAATTGAAACATTTTCCCCCGTCAGATGTGATTCTTTCTAATTCGGGTTATAGTTAGTAGACATTTCACAAAGATACTGATTCAACAGTCAGAGATTGACTGTATATCACGGGGATAGATTTCAAATGTTTAAATACATCCTCTCTACTCATGAATGGTTTTTACTAAGCATTTTGTACGTAAAGTGCATGGCAGACAGATTTTTTACTTCCGATCAATTTTCAGTTGTTCCACTCTAATTAATGAACCATTAACAAGTGCTGTTTTATGGAGTATTCATCTCTCAAATTAAGATTTTTAGAGTATTTATCGATCATGGTGGTGACAGCTGCATGAGTGCGAGTGACTTGTTTGGATTCTTTTTGCTCTCTTGATAATATATTTCTGAAGATTTGACAATTGACAGTTTTAGGAGTATATATTGAAATAATGTAGCTTACATTAGCAGATGACAAATAATTTCTTATTCTTATTACAGCTATTTGTTTAATTTGCAAATTTAAAATTACTTACTAAATATGCTTTCTGATTTTTAGCTGCCCTTTTATAAAAAGTATAAAGTTTAATTAAACGCTTTGTGTATTTAGGTTAAACTCTGCGGCAGATATTGATTTTTACACAACAAAAAAGATTTTTATTTGTTCTCAATTACTTTCGATTTCGTCTAAAAATACTCAATGTTTTTTGAATATTGAGAAGAAAAGAAGAACAAAACAATGAAGAAACAGTTAATGATAATGTGACAGAACAATATCTGTCACATTATTGACTTTACCCAATATACATTAATGACAATTAGTTTGAGCAAGTTTCTTACTTAAAATTAAAGGCAAAGCAATAACCTAAAAGAGTCTGAATGAATATAATCGAGACAAAAGTCAGCAAGTCAGCTTGTGTCATATACAAAAAGGTAGCACAAGACAGAAATTACTCTTCTGCCAGGTACAAAACTCAGGAGGGACAGGGCACAGGGACATCCATTTAGCATCCTTTCATAGGGATGTTTTACCATCGGAATGAAAGAAATCACCCGGTCGGGGTCTCCATTTCAATCCAAATCTCCAGCTGACAATTTTTTTTATCGAAATCAACCTAACAACGGGCTAGAGAAAGCAAAGAGAATAACATTAATGGAGAAATGCACACCTTTCATTTCAACCCCATTTTTCAGTCCGGGTTCAGGTAGTAAGAGTCCTTCATATTACCGCACACAACCGTCTGAATGGTTTTCTAGCCAAATTCCTGCTGAGATTTGACAACCTTTTTAACATTATTACATTGGATTACAGCACAATGAAAAAGTCATTGAAATGTAATGTAATTAAGATTTTATGACTTTTTTTTATTTATAAAATTATAAATAGATTCTATCGTTTTCAAGCAATTTATAAGTTCAGAATAATCAACTAATCAAAATTACGAAACTTGCTCTGATTTTAGCTACTAGGAAAAAATACTGGAGCCAAAAAATTTTTCATAGCATTAAATAATTCGAAACCAGTTGTGTATTTAAAAATTTTACCCTCAACCGTATCAACAAGCGAAAAAATTCTATTACATTGCCGATTGCTTTTATGTTTTTGTTAAGCGAGTTCTGGTTCTGCAAGTGCGGGTATTCCGCATCCAAGTCATGTTTATATTCTACAAAAAAATCTTTATTATTAGCTCGCGAGGTTGACATTTTATATTTTAGTTTTATATTTCTCATCATAGTATGCGGGTTATATGAAGCTTTGAGAGGGATTGAACCAGGTGCAAACGTCATGAAACGAAATGAAGGGAGTCAGGAACAAAAGGGAAGATGAACCCATTTGAAATCAACCAAAATCAACCCTAACCTGCACTTTTGTTCAGTCGTATTCATCCAGGTATGAATTCATCCAGATGAAATAAACACGTTTTTTTGCCAGCAAAGAAAGATCACTTTTGTAAATTTTGAGAGTAACAGGCCGTGCATTTTAATCGCTCGTCTGCCACGGCACACGAATGCAACCAGCTAAGCTACTCATCTCCCATTTCGCTGTTGCATTCAATTCAATTGAATAAATAATCATAATAATAATGTGCGATCCTGTACAATCAAAAGAGCCTGTTGTTAGCTGTTGCACCCTTGAATTTTATGTCATGAAGGCATGTGCACCTTTATACTAATTAGTTTTTTTGAATTCTATTGAATGTTCGCAATCAGTGCATCGACGTTTGAATTGAATTGAATAACCATATATGCGCCTCATACCATCATTTGATGTATAAACATTTTGATAAATTGGAAGTTGAAGCAAAGCGATTGATTTATCCAAAATTTAAATAGACTACAAAAAATCCGATAACACAAAATTAAAAAAATAATGTACCGAAGAAGAATAAAAATTGTTTAAAAGAAATATTTAAAATCAAAATATTACAAAAATCTAGAAAAAAAAGTCTACACATTGATTTATTTAAACGAAACTTTTGGTCATATTACATAGGTTATTGAAACGTACATTTTAGTAAATTAGATTTATCCACCATTTAACCAAATTTGCTGACGTTATTTTTCTGACGTTTTACATTAAAAAATAAAAGAAATTCTAAGTAAACACGATTCAAATTTACAGCGTATCTGATAAATTATAATTAGAGTAAATCCAACATCCCAGTTTATACATCAGTCCATTCTCCATTCATTCACCTAAACTGAATGCATGACACAACCCAGCATGAAGCAGTCAACTCGAGGACAGATGTTGACAAGCAACTCAGAAGGTACTTGGAACTTCAAATGTATTCAAACTCCCAAGAAAAGAGAGGATGATTGTCACTCATTCATTCATCATCAAAGCAAATCTTAATTAACTAAGTAGGATAACGACGTAACAAACTAAAAAAGCAGGTTGTTCTCTCCATTTACATATTTTCTCCCTTCTATAAAAGGTTTAGAGAAGTGCTTGTTCAGCTGAATAATAACTAAGCGAGTGAGCTTACAATCAGTACAAAAGTAAGATAGTTAAGTAAGTACCTTAGTAAGGAGTACACTTTACTACGAGAGGGTAATTAGATGAATGAATCTCTCCCTGAAGAAAAAAGAAAGCAATCAGGGCAAGTGAGTCAGTATTTTCAACTCGAGACAAGATCCTCCTGGTCCGGGTAAGAAGAATAATAGAAGCTAGTTTGTAGTGTAAGGTAATATAGTGTGACATACATGAGAGACCTGGGACAGATAATTCCTGCACAGTTCCTCAGGCTAGATTAGACTTCTATGTACATAACTCACGGGTCGTCCATGTAAACTATGAACTATGACATAGGTCCAACTATTCTATCATGGAGGGAGAAAGGGTCGAAGAAAGGATAAGTGGACGACCCGGATGGGGAAGTCTTCATCCAATCTTCAACATCATTTCTGTCATGGAATCTCTTAAGAGAGTTGCCTACTCCTAAAAGAATCTCTCTCTCTCTTTATTTTATAAGACGATTTTTACTTATGTGGGGTATGAGAAGCTCAAGTGGAGTAGATTTCATGGTCGGGTAGATAGATTCCTTCTTCATATAGAGAATACATTTTTCCCATCCTAAATATTTTCCCGTTTTCTTCATAATATACTTCAACATTTACTTCCTGTTTTCTTAACAGTTGGTGAAGATACACTCATACGTGTGTGTACAGTTTGTTTATGTTATGGTGAAAGTGGCAGTGGTACTTGAAAGTAAGGAGGAAACATCCCTCAATAAATATACCTACGGCTAGCCAATGCCAAAACCATCCCCTTTTTTCTTATACTTTCTTCAAGTTCAATATTCAATGGTAACCATATTACTACATGTCGACTTGGATATTCATGAGAATGATGCGATACTGCTGTATTTTTGTCATGTTTTCAGAAAAGATTTACTCGTGATTTATTTCAGTCTCATTATTTCCAGATTTATGAAAGAAACATGTTGTAAATATTCCGGATTAAAATCAGGTTTTTTAAATTAAATATTCCTTAGCGATTTTTATCTGTGGGGGAAGGTGTTTGAATCATTTTTAGCACTATACAGAGCCGTAAATTTTCTAAAGTATTTTTTTAAATTTTATAAGCTCTAATAAGTATGTACTGATTGAACTACTGACCCACAGCAAATAAATGAAAAATTAACAAGGAGGTAGCTAATAAATGATAATGGCTTTTGAGCTTTACGTCCGTCTTTTGCTACCTCTTGAATCTGATGATAATACAGTAAGAATTGAAGAATAGCCTTTTCCCAAAATCAAGACAGAACTCCGTCAATTTAAGAGAAGAGAAGCAAGGAAAGATAAAACGATAGAATAAAAAGTCATTGAAGCCAACAGTTCAATCTGCAAGAGAGTAAGTGTAAACTCTTGAACTACCCTTGGTATATTTGGTACTAATGGTAAAGTAGTAAATACTGTAGAATGGAACTCTGTTGCTAAACTAAACGGCATGGCATGAGATCTCCTAATGCTTATGATGATGATGTTACGCTGTTGCATCACATCATCGTGTCATTTTCTATTCTTATGATAATCCTCATTCTTCCATAGGTCAGCTATACTATACATACTATACAACATATCGTGTATCGAGTTTGCCAAGTCAAGCTGACGCTTCATCCGCTGACAATGACACTCTCCTCTCCTACTGGAGAAAACTGAAATCGTAGAACTGTTCTCTGCTATTAAGAGCCTACTTGATCATCGTATTTATAAGGAAGTTGGCAAACGCTTATACTCCTAACTACTTACTATAACTAGCAACAAGAAGATTGTGCAGAATGTCCAGAAACTTTGTATCTGTACGTACGGTAAATAAATCCACAGGAACTTGAATGATCCCCATGCACTGCAAGGAAATGCAGTAATACTGCCAATGCCATCAAAGTACAAAAGCAAAGGGCTCACTCCCTGTACACTGTCTGTTAGTCTGTTTCCAAACTATTCTGTCCTTGCCTACATTCCATGAGACAAGCCTTCTACTTCGGATTCTTCGGGGATTTTGCTTATACATTGCTCAGAGGAGCTTGCGCGGCCCGTCCTTATTCCCGGTCCCGAACTCGTCTCCTTACATACCCTTACACAGATACATACCTTGGAACAATCTCTTTCTATACATAATTTTCCCCGAAGAAAGTTAGACTTTCTTTTCCACTATGTAACTAGCTAGCCCTGTGTGAAATCACCAAACTGTGTAAGGCAAACTTAAGGTTGAAACTGCCCCAGTGATATTACCCATACAATAGTAGTGAGTAGTACCTCTGTTAGTAGTAGTCACCTCGGGTTTGCTTTTGGTAGAATCAGAATCAGTTCCAAGTCGAGCAGACCAGAGAGTCCCGAAAAAGGGAGATGTTCCACCACTTCGTATCGTATCGTTGTTGCATTTGCTTACATTACTACATTGTTGGCGGTGGTAGGTAGCTCTGGTAGGTAGAGGTTTGAATTGTAACAACGGGTATTTATAAGAACCCCACTTGGACTTTCAGTACCATTCTTAACATTCACCACGACCAAGTTCAACCACCACCACCACCACTACTACTACTACTACCACTGCTGATCCGATCCATCAGTAGTTCTTTTATCAGAAAGTAAGCAACAACCTTTTATGACTGCAACAACCCTCGGATAGACGGAGAGAGTCCTTTAAATCCACGGGACCCACTTTCATACCATACCATTCTCATCCGAGTCACCCTCCTGTCAACTCGTCCTCGTCTCTGATCCTACCACCACCTTTTCACCAAACGAAGTAGTAGTGGTTGGTTCAGTTAGGTCGGTCAGGGTAGTATTTTTCTATAAAAAAGGAATACATTATTATATTCAATAGAACCTCACCGGTCTCACCTGTCCCTTATTGCATCGCATCGCACCTAAACAAAGCATCAGTACACCCCAGAAGAAATTTACAAGAAAAAATTGAAGGATTTCAAAATTCGGAAATAATAACCAATTTTTATCCTTTCTTCAGCTTCAGATAAAAATGTCACTTTTGCAATTTTCACCATTTACTGCAACAACCCTCAACACAAATACGACAACTCTTCTAGTCAAGAAAAATATGGTCAGCTTTGCAACTTTTGCAAAAAACCCCATCACGAACTCCAACAACAATTTCGGAGTCATCTTCAGTTCTAAGTGACTCTGATAACTAACAGACTCATTCTGGTCATCAAAATGTGAATTGGTTTTAATTATTTATATTTATTATTATAATTATTATTAACTCTGAACTCTCCTTTTAGTTGCAATTATACTTTGCATCTACCAAATCAAATTCATTATTATGCAATACGGGTGAAGAACAAACGTTACTTCAAAGCTTCGTACATTTCTCTTCAATTACATTATTATCAATTTCACCTCGCTGATTGATTTGTTCTACCCTGCATTCTTTTACATTTGAAGAAAAAGTTACCTTTAATACCACACACAGAAATCAAAATGCCAAGGTGTCTCATGGCTAAGAAGTGGAAGTCACTGGCTTATGAAAAGTCACGGGAGGAAGAACTTCGAAATCATCACAGAGACCGGGATGATAACAATGATAACGATGAAACCAACTTGGGAACACCATCACCTAAGAAATTAAAAGCTAACAATGGAAAACCTATTGGAAGCAATTGTGTGAAGATTGTTAACAACAATAACAAAGGAGAAGTTCCTCAAGAAGAGAAGTTGACACCTTCGAGAATTAAAATCACGGGGACTTATTCACTTGTAAATATGTCACAAATCAATACCACCACGAACAGCAATAAGAATCCGACCAATACAAATTTGAAAGATGTATCTAGATCGATTACCTCTAATAACCAACGTAGTAACGTAAGCAATAATAATAATAACTCTGATAGCAATAATAGCAATAATAACTCAACGAATAGCAATAAACAAAATATAAAAGAAGATTTTAAATGGAAGACTCATAAGATTTATAAAAATGCTATTAATCAGCAAAACTTGAGAAAGGAAATGAATAGCAATAGTAATAATAATCATAGCAATAATAATAATGACGGAACTGTTAGCAATAAAAATGTAACAGGAGGGTCCGTTTTGCAATCCACGACTATTACAACAAAGCCTTCATCTCTAAGTCCAACTTTAACATCGGCAACAAATCATTGCAATAATAATAGCAGTACAGCATCAAGAAATGAAAATTCGAATAGCAATAGCAATGGAAATCCTTGGGGTCCATCTAGTCCTACGGAAGGTGCTACGGCTCCTAATGCCCCTTCACCTCCACCCTCGTGGCTACCTGCCCCCACCGCTGGAAAAGTTACTGTTTTGTTCAATGGTAAGTACAATTTCAATTGAAATTAGTATAAAATATCAAATCAAAAGGGAAAAACTATAAAATTTAAAAAAAATACATTAAGTAGTAATAAATAGTAGTTCATATAAGCTATTCTGAAGTAACTAATTTTAATGACTTTCCCATTAAAAAATGCATGGAGATACATTTTCTTTAAAAATGCAATTGTTTCAAAACACCCCTAACCCACCCATTACAGTTGCAGTTTGCCTTTTTGTCTTTCAAGAGTCATTCAAGTGAAAGTAAGACGTATAAGCATTTCAAGTTCTATAATTTAATGTAGAGAAAGGAAAGAAAGAAAGCACACACTTCAGTTCAACGTCTTACTGTACACATAGATTCAATCAGTATAGTAGGAGAGAATAACATCTTGGTCTTGGTGTATTTTAAGAAAAATCGAAGGCGAAATTCCTCTTTCTCCACCTCATTACCCCGATTCATTTCAGTCTGTGAATCCAAAATCAAAACACCCAACAACTGAAGTCTAGTCCAACCACAACATTTCATATGAAAACCAAGCTTACATAACATGTCTAAATAAAATCTCACTCTTTATATACGGAAAAGTAAAGCAAAGTCATTTGAGAATTTAAGGTGAAGAAGAATATACAGAGAGAATGTTATTATTATTCTGAGTCAGTCAAATGCCAAAAGTAGAGTAAGAAAAACAGCCTTGCCTTGATATAATCATCATCCTCATCATCATTATGACAATGAAGCGTAAATAGAATCCATCCGTAGTTTTATGATCGGTCAACCCATCCACACACAACGTTTTATACTCTGCCAATCAAATTACTTAATTACTTTTCATATCTGATCTTTTTACTCCAAAGAGAAAATTCCGTTTTAAGGGTGTAATTAGCGCAGTCGAATGAATTAGCTCAAGTCTCAAAATGCGTGAAAGGACCCCCTGGTATAGTTAGTTATATTGGCCGGGTGTACAGATGATGAGATGAGAGATGCGAAAGGTATTTGAAGCATTCATTCCAGCGGTGTGGTGAAGTCTAGATTTTAGATCAAAGGAGGGGGCCCATTAACTACTTGTGTTATTTCCCTTAATTACCTTAACCAAACCTGCTGCTTCACTTTACTACTTTCTCCCTTCCTAACTTCTTCGTCTTTGTGAATACTTTACACCATTATAGTAGACAATACAACCCTACTTGCTCTTACTTTCACTGAATGGCACATACCACCAACTACCAACCATGATGCTACTTTAGTGGTAGTGTTTTACTTCTACATCTTCGACTACACACAGAAATTCTCCTTTTCCTTCCTTCCCAGAAAAGTCTTTTGTACCCTTGAAAGTTGGATGCATATAGGAGCACAAGTACATAACATAAAATAAAATCCACAAGTCAAGATGACGATGGTGATGGTGGTCGTGGTATGGCCTTTATTCTCTACAAAGCAAAGTAGACTTAAGTTAGTAATATACGTAGTCGTTATGGTTTGAGAATATACCTATTTTATATACCCCTACGCATTTATTTAGCCAGGGCTACTACCTACCTACACTCATCTAAAAGTCTAGAGAATCTAGACTTGAATACGAAACGACCTTATGTAAAGTCATTATTCTATTTATTCCACAGAGTTCAAAACTTCAAAACTTTTCACAAACCTAGTAAGCACTGACTGCATGTCGAAAACTAGTTTTCCTAAATATACACAGTAGGGATGGTATGGTGTAGGCTTGGATAGTAAAATTTTATCTAAATTAGACTACCCTATTTGCAAGGCAATCATTAATTTATTTCCAGCCAAGTCATCTTGTCCTGCTTTATGAAATTATAAAATGATGGTAGCGATGATGATGATCATAAAATGAAGGAATTTTCAAACCGAATATCTAGAATGCTTTTGAGAAAGTATGAATAGAAACCTTTTTGAGAATAGAGATTTGTAAAGGATTTTCAAGGTGTAAGGATTAAGTTTTTGAGACTCAAAAGGAAATCTTAGATTCCCCCCGTGGTATAAAATGATATCATTATATAGTTAAAAAGAACATAAAATTATACAGAGTGTTCCAAATTGACTAATAATATTATGTTCTGTCTAAAGATTTCAAAGTTATTCTTTTGTCTGCTCCAACTATAAAGTATACATAATTCAGTTTTCTTATTATGTTATAGAGAAGGTGACACGCATACTATAGCAAAAGTAGTATAGTATCTCTCCACAAGTAAAAAGTAATTTAAGGTGCAAAGTACCCCAAATCCTCAATGTGCCTCGAGGTCGACTCTCTGTTGTATAAAAAGGTAGAGTAATATGTACAATATATTAAGAAAATAGGCTGTATTATTATATTGAACCCTTTCGGTACTCATAAAAGTAGAGTATTATTCTAATGCAATGCGTATACATTCAAATTTTTTACGATTACGACTTTCTCCAAAGAACGTGTGAGAATGCAGATAGTAAGTAGATAGTAACCAAAAGAACCAGCGGCCGGGCCTTTTTAGATGTTCTGTATTATTTTTTGAAGAGAAATTTAAGACTAGAATCCACCATGGAGAAGATAGCTCCTTTTATAATATTATTGTATGGTGGTAGAATATTATGGGGAGCAAAATGGGCTCACTAGAAAATTTTTACAACTTAAAGTGCCGTACTTTCTTACGCTGCATTTGGTACAAAAAAATGAGGAGCAATATTATACACGGACAGAGAAGGACCATTATATTTCCTCTGACAGTGAAATTGGGCAAAGTTCACATTCTCTTTTGAAAGATTCAAGACGTGTGTGCATTTAATATCCTTGAAGGACAAGGAAGTCCGGCCCTGGTAACAAAACCAAAAACCAGTGATATCAAATATCCGAATTGCACTTGCTCCCCACGAAGGTTTTTGCAATTACATGCAGCCTTTGCCAACTGTGGCCTGGGCTGGCCTTCTATAATATTATAAGTCTGCTTAAGATATTATTCATAATAGAACAAAAGATTTCCCTTCACATCTATATGGACCTATCTATAAAATATAAAAACCTGTTTTTGGGAAAAGAGCCAACGAAGCAAAAGTCAGGTTTAATAAGATTGCACAAGTAATATGGTAAAAGCAGTATCGTAGTATAGTATATTATACGATTTTATAAGAAAAAAGCCACAGGCACAACAAAAGCCGAAAGGGTTGTTGGGTTATATTATATAATCTTATAATGTAATGATAGTCACGAAGAGAGAAGAGAATGAAATGATAAACGAAATCGGACACATTTCATTACCCCTTCTCACTAATATAATACTAAATAGAGTATTCATTCATTTAGTAGTTGGCTCTGGTCTGGGTTTGTGCATGTAATTTATATAATATCAGCAGTACTCGAATAGATTGAGCTTTGAGATGGTGCATGGGAGAGAGTGAAAGCAGTCAGGCCAACAGAATCGCATTGTGAAAACATTAGCAGTGGAATAATGCAATTACTAATAATAATATACAAACGATGATTTTAATGGTAATGGTGGTGGTGGTGGCAGTAGAACGATAGTTGCAAATATATATTTTATGCATTAGCCAAGAATTGTAGTGAAGTTATTTTATGCTTATATTATATTTATTGTAATCATGACCCTACAATGTAGTAAGTATAGACTTCGATGCATTATCATCAGCTAGCTCAGTTCACATTCACACTTAACTCCCACACTATTTCTCTGTGTAGAACAAAGTAAAATATCATGGCGCTATCGAAGTCAGTCTAATTAGGGAATGATAAGAGAATAGATAGATTAGTTAGACCACACAAGTGCATTAAACTGTCACCCTAATGAGTTACATTTTAAAGGATTTCGTTTCGAACTCGATTCACAATTAGCATTGTTCTTGACTCGGTGACAACTTTTTCCCATTTCAGTTTTACTTTTGGCCATCGATTCTTTCTTTCTTCTTGTCGTCAGACAGGACACGCACACCACACATAAACACTATGATGGCTTTTTATTCTTTCTCATTAATTTCATCCCGTTCACGAGGATTTAATGGGGCGATGCGATTATTATGGGGTGTGATGAAATGGATCGGCAAAGAACAATTGCATGTATTTGAGGTCATAACTCATTTGCTGAAATGCTAACCTACGTACAAGTCAGCTGGATATGGTTAAAAGTTTTAAAGCTTTCTCTATGAAGATGAAATTGATAAATTGCTAGTTTGCTAGTTTCAATTTTTTCAAAATTTTAGAAATGTTGGGGCACTGTGATTCAATATACTTAGGAATTTTATGTCAATGTATAATGCAACCTCTTGAATTCAATTCAACATTCAACAAAAAATATTCAGTAGTATCAAAATATCCCATGAAGTACTTTTGTACAGAGCATTTTAATTTCCAAAAACGCTTTTCGCCTATACCGACACTAAATAATACATTTTCAACTTGGCTCTTGATTCCATTATTTTTTCCCTTCATTTGCAATAAATATTTCATCCGATGAAGGATATGTTGAAGAAACTAAATAGTTACGAACTTTGTAAAACGCAACAACAATACATTACTAAATTACTTTGATAAATAAAATAAAGAAATGTAACACGTTTCCATACAGAAAGTCAGACGAGACCCAGATCTACTTACCTTAGTGGCAAGTTGTTTTAATAGTTTAGCTTTTATATTATATAGTATAAAAGAAGTTCTTTTAAGTTGGCAATAGAATAGAAATAAAAAGCGTTCTCTTCAACAAGGTACAAGAAGCCATGAGAAATTTCCTAATCAATTCTGTACATTACTTACTTACTTTACTTACTTTCTTACGTTTCACTTTCACTCAAAAAAGGATATCCGTTTTTCTATTTCTTTACTTTTTTCTCCCTTGTTTTCAGCTGCTGAATCATGGCAAAACTCCAAGATATGAACAGAACATGAAGGAAAAGCACAACAGTAGGCAGGCAGTCCAGCCAGACTAGGTTCTCCAGGATTCCTTCCTTGCCATAACAATATTATCATCCAGTGTGTATTTCACTGTACAGAGGCTTGTCATGAGCAAGGAAAAAGTTTTTGATTTGTAGCGGAAATTTTTGGGGAAAGAAAATAAAATCTTGAGAAAGGACAAACTCACCTAACGCTACTTTTTAGGTAGGCAGTAAGTAGGCAGTACGTTGGTGAAAGCAAGTAGGTATTAGAAGACAAAAATGGTCCTTTTCTATTCTTACTTTTTCATCCAAGTTGTTCTATATTTTGTGTAGATAATATTATTATGACCTTACCTACCTACCTATACACCTACTACCTAACCTATACTCGATAGTTGGTATGGGTGTGTTAAGTGCAAAGAAGCTTAAGGTTGTTAAGCCTCTTTGTCGTCCTAAATAACCCCATGTTGGGGGGAAGCAAATATCTATCTCGAGCAACAGCCAGTTTCTCTACTCCTTCCTGTTCGGTTTAAGTAAGTAAGTAGAGAGTGTCTTAGAATTTAATGCAATAAAATATATCCAACAGGCCGAAGTAGAGAAGCAGGTGCCAACAGTTGTCTTGTCCCTATAGGGGTCTCAATTACATTAAGAGTCACACTGGGCATTTTTCACGAGAGAAAGCGTTTCAGACAAGTTAGTCTTGTCTCGAAATTTTATTAAAAGAGTCTGCACATATTACACTTTCTCTCTCTCATTTTTTCCCTTTCTTTTTACTAAATCCTCTTGTGCCTTTTCTTCTTTTACTTACTGCGGCTCTTATAACTAGATCTTTTCTAGAAGACCAGGCCAGACCAGAGTCGGCTCTTATTTAGAAAAATTATGTGCTGAGTCTTTCCATTCTCTCAGTAAAAAAAGAACCCATATAGGCACTTTAACTGCTGTTACTTTCAGCAGTATAGATAGTCAGAATGTTCAACAGATAGAAGGGCAGATTGGATAAGAAAAAAAGGAACAGAAGGGAAAAATGATATTTTAGGTTGACACGAAACAAGAGAGAATTTAGGAGAGGATAAGCTAAGTAATTTTCTCTGGCTTGGATGAAAATAAGAAAAGGGGCTATTTGGCATTGGCTTCGTTGGTGGATCATGATGATGATGATAGGAGCGGTGATGGTGATCATGATTACGATGACACTCGAAACTCAAGACTGGAGTAAACGAGCTTTCTCCTAGATTCCAGACTTGAAGTAAAAATTATACCTTTTTTATATTCTGGCCGATCGTAGTGGTTGTGGTAGGGGTGCTTTCAACAAAAGAAAGCTTTTGTCTTAATAATATCCTCGGCAGAAGAGTACATAAGTCTCAGGCTAAGGAAGTAGAAAGGCAGCAGGTTCCTCTATTGACTCTATTGTTGCTTATATTATATTATGGTATACCTACAGAGTAGATAATACGTTTGCATGCAGTTGTATTCTACGATGATGATGACGATGGTGATCCAAGACAGTAAAAAGAAATGGTAACTACTTAATTAAAGGAGAGCTGAATGGTCAAGGGCGTACGGGATGTAATGTAATCTAACAAACTACAGTGGCTGTGACTCCAACTGCATAGATTCTATTCTTTGGTAATACAGGAAAGCATTTATAGACTTCCTTATTCTTTTATTACTGCAATAGTTGCCAGTTGCCCATGACATAAATCGATTGTGGTCCAGGCGTATTGACCATGTGCAAAAAGCTGTGTAGCAGTATTATTCAATGCATACACGATGCGAATGAATGCAATTTCGAATAAAGACAGTAGTATGACATGACAATTGGAATTGTCCCCTGTGGATTAATTTATCCCCAAATGTGGCTACCACTCCGCCACTGTACTGTTGCTTCATAGGCCAAATCCCATTTCTATGAAGAAGAACGTTAGGTTAGGAGAGCCATAAATATAAATTTATATTGGAAAGAAAGCAACAGTCTGCCTGTCTTTTTTCTACCGAGTTTTAGTGTTATGTTACGTACCGCTACTACTACTGACTGTAACTAAGTAAATGGGATCCGCTTAACCTTTATCCCTCTTACAACAACTTTTCTTTTTTTGGTAATTTATTCCAGGCTACCTGCAAGACTCACCGTCGGGGCGAAGGGACCATGATGGAGAAAGTGACGGAAGAGGGGAATCCTGCTCACCAATCTCGATTCAAGATGAACCATCAAATGTGACAAATATGGATTGTCATCATCAGTGTCACAATGAAACCGATAACCATCATCACCACCACCACCACCCACAGCATAGTCATTCATCTGCAGCGAGTCCTCCAACAAGTAGAGGTAATGATGGTAGTGGTGGTGGTCACAATCAAATAAGCCATAATGGTCAGAGTCACAGTCACCCGATCTCCGTTATAAGAAGTACACCTCGGTCCTCTCGATACTATACTGTAGGGTGCCTACCTCCGCCCAAGAAACGGGAGTTATACCGACCATACTGTCTCCCAGAGAGTATTGAAGCCGTGCAACAGGAGAAACTCAGACTTCAAACTGTCTGCTCATCACTTTTTGAAAGGAAACCTGAAGATCTCACCACAGCCCATGCCATCCTAGATTTATCCACATCTTCCCCTTTGCTACCTCCACTTCCGCCTGTTCCTCCGCTAACTCCTTCAAATGTAATTTGTTCAACTGCGAATAATTCCTCATCGCCTATGACATCCTTGCCACCACCTGGTGCATCGGTATCCGTACACCCGCATAATACCAATTCCGCTAATAATTCTAACAATAGTATGATCCCACCTCCGCCGTTAATTTCTTCTCCCACATCGTCGTCTTACGAGCCTTTGTCCAAAGCCAGCCATACTAATACTAATAGTAATTTGAATACGACAAGTCTGCTATCTCCATCGGCAGCTTCACCTCAGGAGCCTTTTCAAAGTCACCAAGGAATGGGAGTGCAACAACAAAGTCTCCAACACCATCATCATCAGAGTCAACACCATCATCCATTGTCCACCCTAGACACGAATTCAACTACTAGTCTGACCTCAAAACGACAGAAACAGAAGAAAACTAGTAGTAGCCGTGGGGATGAAAGTCGGAGTAAAAGTCGAGAGAGTTTCACCTCTGCTGCCTCATCAACTTGTTCACAGACGGGTGGCTCTACTTCGACTACTACTGCTCCCTCGGCAATTTCCCCGGGTAGTTCGGGCAAAACTATTGCCTATACTTATGAAGCCTTCTTCATAAGCGACGGTCGATCAAAGAAGAAAACTTTATCACTGTTGAACGGAGGAGTAAGCTCATCAACCGGTGGTGGTGGGAGTACTGGAAGCACTGGAAGTGGCAGTGGTGGTAGTAGCAATGGGAATTCTCCCAAAGAAAATCTCTCAGATCCAAATAAATACTCTGCGGAGTCAGACTCTGAAAATAGTCACTGTAGTAGTAGTGCAAGCACAACTGGAGGGTTGGGTGGGGTCGCAGGTGGTGCAACAGGCAGTAAGACGAGGTACACTTGCTCCGAATGTGGTAAGAATTACGCTACTTCATCCAATTTGTCAAGACACAAGCAAACACATCGAAGCCTAGATTCCCAAGCAGCTAAAAGATGTCCAACTTGTGGAAAAGCATACGTCTCCATGCCCGCTTTGGCTATGCACATTCTAACTCACAATTTAAATCATAAGTGTGACGTTTGTGGGAAAGCTTTCTCCCGTCCATGGCTTCTCCAGGGTCACATGAGGTCACACACCGGAGAGAAACCTTATGGCTGTGCCCATTGTGGCAAGGCTTTTGCAGACAGGTCCAATCTTCGTGCCCACATGCAAACTCATTCTTCCGCTAAGAATTATACTTGCAAAAGGTGTCACAAATCATTTGCCCTCAAGTCCTATTTGAATAAGCACTATGACTCCGCATGCTTCAAAGACTGTCCAGGGTCCGAGGGTGGTAGCATTTGTGGTGGACCTGACTGTGACGATGATGACGATGATGATATGCTCGATGATGAAGGGGAAGAATTGAGAATTGATGAGGTCAGTCAGTCCAGCATCTCTTCTTGTAATAGCACCGGTGGTGGTAGCAATGACAGTCGAATGATGATCCTTGGTCTACACAGCCATCACAATCACAACCACCACCTCCCCCATAATCACCCTAATGAGATCCACCTCCATGGGGTCTCCAGTAATATCAACACCAGCAGTAGTAACACCGATGCTAATGGCCCTTTGGCACCTGAACCATCCATCGAAGTTGTTGTTGAGGTTTCCAGTTGAAAAATCTAACTTATTGATTCCCCTCCTGCCTCTCTTTTACCCCGATCATCATCATCATTATCATTTTAATACTGACTCTCCAATACCTTAAATACCCTTCGCGAATCAAGACACCATGCAATGCAATTCCCTGCCAGTACCAACCACCAACCATGACTCCGTGTGATGTCAGCCACAGTCAACAGGAAAACAAACTTTTGTTATGGAGCTAACATTCATCGGAAAAAGCCAAGAATTGCAGTAGAAGTGGAACGATCAACTATAATATCTCCCTATAGGTCCTTCCTACACAGACTTCACTTCTACTCCATACAATAATGTACAGTCCACAAGAAGTTGTAACAAGAAGAAGACGAGTGAGCTGCCCAGCCCAATAAAGATCTTGAGAAAGAAGAAGACGAGGGAAAAAGTTTCACTAAAGAAAGTCAGAAAGAAAGTATCCGAAAGTGGATACCCTAAAGACCACCACCACCACCACCACTAGTTCTGACTACTGAAGAAGGCTAGACTAGATCAGACCAGACCAGAGACCACAAGGAATCTCCTTCCTTCCTGCTCTTACTACAACCTACAACCCATACACCACCATCAACTACTTTCTTCATCATTTCAAGTCAGAGGTGATTTTTAACATATAATATTACCCTCTCGTCCCTATTCTTAGGTTAAATGGATAGCTTTACCTCCATAAGTATAAGGTTACCATCTGACCTCACTTTTGTGTGTAATAGCAAGCAATATCAGATCACTCACTCACATGCATTTAAGTAACATTATATTATCAAATAACCTTCTGGACTTTACCCAACAACATGAATACTACTTCTTGGCTGAAAGTAAACTTTCTTCCTCGTTTTTCGGAGACGTTTCAATCCAAACAAAAATCTTTTACCGTGAATGAAATAAATGGTTAAGACATACCCATTCCTTATCAAGTTTACTTTCACTATTATACCGATCTATACGTAACTTACGTCTTTAAAATTCGAAACCGTGCATAAAATAATATGATAACATTATCTCTTCTATACATAAAAACTTAAGATCAACCAGGTATATAATAATATTAAAACTTGCGTATATGAATGTATGCAGCCGTGTGGTGGTAGTAGGCAGTAGTAAAACAGAAAATCTTTAGGAGTTTTTTCAATGAGAAAAGTTTTTGTACAAGTACTTAAGCCCCTGGTGGCCCTGTAACGTTAACACTGGGTTATACTATTATACGCATAATATTATTAACCTGGCATTTCCTATTTGATACTCTGGTGGAATCGGCAAGTAAAAGTATATAATCTAACAAAGGACTTATATACTTTCACTTCACCTTTCACTTCTTATTCCACTCTGCTCCTCCTGGTTGATCCTTAATCTTATTATTATTATGGAAAAGAAAATCTTTTCAAAATCTTTTTAAAAGCCTTATCAAAGTTGGATTTTAGGTTTTGAGCTTTGTCTGCCTTGTACTTACTCAACTCCTTTAAAGAACTTGAGTAACTTCAAAAGACGTACTTTAACCCAGATGATTTTCTATTATCCAGAACTGCCATTAAATACATACCATGTTAAAATTGAATCGGTTATCTTAAATTGATATGCCACAAGAGGTTAATCAACGTCACGAATGCAGCTGAAAATTTGTCTCTCTGTCGTTAATAGATGTGTTACCGTTACTACTTACCATTTGCCGTGTACCAATCAAACCCGAATACCCTTAACTAACAAAATTAAATTAAGGAAATTTGAAAACTGACTAAGCTGTTAACATAATATCAACTCATCAAAAAAGAGAGAGTAAAAGTAATCAGATTGATAAGATAGAGAAACCTGTGGGGGAAGTAAAGTGAACAAGCGACAATATATAGCTTGTGACTCTAAAAAGAAAGTAGAAGTTACGTTGCTAATCTCATTTGAATCAAGCAGATTCAGCGAAAAATCCCTTAAGAAATGATAGAGTACCACTTGTTCTATTATTCTGTCCGTTTTCAAGATTCACTTCCATTCTACAGAGTTAAAGCCTATTCTTTCTTTCTTATTTTTATACCATACATACCTTAGACACTCAATTGTACTGTGGAACTTATAATAGTACCAAAATACTGTGATTTTGTGTCTAAAGTCTGCTTTCACTCTATTTTAGGTATAGCTATATTGAAGTCTGTGAGAAAGTGAATGTGGAATCAAAGCTGAGGTTTCATTTCTTTTTTTGGTTTTCTTTCTGTCGATTTTTCTATCTATCCATCCATCCTTTCTATTCTATTCTTCCATTTTATCCTTTTTTTCTCCCAGAGTATATTCTTATCTATCTCCTGTATGAAAGTGACTACACGGTCGATTCTAAATTCTAAAAAGGCATTCCAGCCAACCAACGATATTCCAACTATAGGACTAAACCACTTGGTAGATATGTTAGCTGAAGTCTTTCATCTTTGTAAAAAATCTAGAAGGGAAAGAAACCAAGGGTCACAAATCATTAAAGAGTGTCAGTTTTAAGATTTGAAATCGATTTTTGTGAAACCTTTCTCCTGTGATTTATGACCAAAGTCCGCAAATTATATGATAGAATCTAGTCCTCTAGGAATTCAAACATCTCTCTAGCTTCTCTTACCAACCAAACCAAACCAACCCACCATCGTTGAGTTGGAAGTTGGAAGTTATCAGGGTTTCAACAGTGGGTTGGGTTTTATATATTATGACCAAAGTTGGTGAAAGCATTAGAGGTATTTTATCTTGAAAGAGGTATCACATACGTGTGGATGCAACAGTGTCTCCTTATTCATGATATTGAATAATATCTGCCACTTTCTATCGAAACTATCTTTATGTCCCTTTCCATTTGCATCCAATCCACCCTTGGATGAATTCACGATCGGTTTCCTTTCCCCAAAGTATTTGACTATTTGATGGTATTGGTCTGGTTTGGTATCCTTTGTACTGTCTCTCTCTACTCTCTACACACAGTTGACTGTACTGTCTACTACTATTTTACTTTACCTTGTTGAATATCGCAAAGAAAGAAAATCCAAGGAAGCAAGCGTCCCAGTCAGTTCCAATTGGTCTCAAAGGGGTTTAATCAAACTGAAACCAAAGCTCAAGTCAGTTCCGTTTTCAAATCAAAAGCATTTTTACAGGCTTTTTCTTTTCCCATGAATTTTTGTTCCACTGACAAGATAAATATTTGGTATTTCCAGAATCTTAAAATATTTCTCAAAATACCCAACCAAACAAAATACTTTCTTTTGCTATACCTTCAATCGGTTCATTGTTTACTTAATCAAGTAGCAGGCAGGCAGTACGCAGTAGTTGTTAAACAAACAAGGCATTTACCGTTTGACTAATACTTTCTAGGAAAACAGAATTCCACTGTGAGTCTCAAAACGGTTTCATAAGTTAAATAGAAATCGATAAATGTGTACAATTTATACAGGTAATAGGACTTGTATAAATTGAATACATTCCTATAGCACAGAGGGATAAAGAAGCGTCGATTGCGGACACACATTAAGGAATAGGAAACCCTAGAATTTATGAATTGATGTGGAAGCCCTATGAAAACATGTTGCTCGCTTACAATTCAAGCTTTTAATCATACCAAAAATTCCTCTTTAAACATGCCACGAACACAGGAATAACTTGTATAGAATGAGGATACCTTATGCTCTTTAAGTTCCGTCTGATTTACCATTTTCGAGAAACTTATGCATATAATAGAAAAAACGTACAACTGTATTACATTATATTTTTTGTAGTAGGATACTAAGTTAAGTTATGAAGTACGTGATCCCCTGGGCTTTCCTCCGGATCAAGGATGTATGAATACAAGTGAACAAGAGAGCTTGGCATGACTACATAAGTAAGTAAGTAAGTGGCTGTGAGAGTTGAAAGAAGCCTTTTAAAACCGTGTATCCAATTTTCTACTCTATTTTTCGAGAAAAGTCAAGTTCTTCTTTCTAACTAATTTTATGCATAAAGTCAACAACAGGCAGGCAAGCAAGCATAAGGGCTGAAGTTGAAGTAGAGGCTGAAAGAAGAGTCTGAAAAATATTAGATCGGGGTAAATGCAAAGAAAGCAGCAGGTTGTATTTTCAATGTAGTAAGTAACAAAAAAGCAACGAAGAAATAAGTAGAAAAGAAAAGTAACTTATTCAAACATGTTTCATGCCATAAGTAGACTTTCTTTAATAAAGAGAACAAGGGTAAAGCGTGCAAGTTGATGAGATACTGCATTATTACACGTATTCAATATTCTTCTTTTTTATCATATTCCCAGTCTACCTTGGGAGAGTCGTTCAGATAGATTAGACGCAAAACGATGTTTACCTAATTAAATAATTCATCTCATCTACCTTAATACACTTTTTGTTCTTTTAGGCATGTTTTCTACTCAATCAGTCTTTAAGCTATTAATTTACTTATTGGACATTTTTATAAACCCTTCTTTAGCAAATTGACCTATTAAAAGTATTCAAATGAGCATTTTAAGATTAAAAACTGAAAGAAAAATCAAGAACAAAATTTCTAACAAACTCTTTAGCCTCTACGGCATTCACCTTTTGTAATTTTTTTCGTTGTGTCAATTTTGTCTGAAGTGAATGAGAAAAAAGGCAGAAAAGGTCTTCAAAAGCTCGGATCATATCTCATTGTTACTTTTGCGTGCATTTGTACTTACAATCCTGTACCCTTTTCAGTTTTAGATTAAAAAGCTATCCTTTCAATGTTAAGAAAAATACACTTTACCTATCTATCCATCTTATCCATACCATGTTGAAGGTTATACTCGTAGTCCTAAACTTAATTTACCTTCCACTCCAGCCTCTATTTATTAATAGAGTTTTTATCCATCATTGTAAAGGAAGAAAGAGGACGAGCAGGTTCAATTTCCTGGAGAATTGAGAAAGATCATATCTTCATAAAATAACGAGGAGTACATAAAAGAAATAGAGACCTGTAGATTGCCCTATGAGGAAGTGAACTAAGCAAATCCACATCTATCTACAATTCACAAGAATAAAAAATTGGTTGGGGCAACCAGTTGACTCTTTTCTATAGAGTTCTAAGATTTCAACTATTATTCCTACTTCCTTACTTACTATAGTATATAAGACTATCAACTTCCAACCAACCATTACAAACGCATCCAGCCCAACTCCTACTTTTATAGGACGGTTAGTATAAAATCTTAAGACTTTTTTTCCTTTTATGTATAAGTATAAACGACATCCCTTTCACTGTATGAAATTGCTCTTATAGAAAATAGTCGAAGAAGTAAGATCCCTTCGACCTATTCTATAAGGTTGAGATGACGATAGGAAGAAAAAAGTAACTTCTTTAGAATGAGGCATTTGGTACGGAGTAGTTCTTAGCCCTACCCTAAAACTAAATCTTCAGCCTTTACCATTCATTCTCTGGGTTTAGTTTTGACTGCTTAACTTTACTTATTATCGAGACGATGTCTTAACCCAACAAAAGGTATAGGATTAGGGTCTAGCAAAAACTGGAAGGAGGAAGGGCAAAACACATTTTTCACTTTTTATGGAATTACTTCATCGTGCCTTCTCAAGATAAATAGAAAGCTATAAATGTCGTAATTCTGATAGAAACATGGTTGAAGATGATGGGAGTAATGTCTTTATGTGTATTTCTTTTTCTTTTGAAATTTTCAAAAATTAGCTGAAGACAATACAATATAAAAGGTATTTTATTTAACGTTCCCAGACATACTGTGTAGTATAATCATTATCAAGATAAGATATCCTATAAGAATGTAACAGCTATGAGGTTATCGAATAACAACATAATATGACATTGGAACATAACATTGAAGCACATTACATTAGAGTATAAATTCAATGGGTAATGTCCCTTATACATAATAGAAGTTGACATAAGTTGGAGAATGAATGGGTTCAAAGAAGGAGGAGGGTAGAGGAGGCATATTTTATTCTTGGAAAACGGGTTGACATCGCGTGCCTCCTTGTTTTCATCAGCTTCCAGTTTCTAATTTCTTACGACAAATAATGCCCCAACTCTCTCCTCTGTGTTACAAGGAACTTTCTTTCTTCAAATAAGCTTCAATGCAATCCATTGAATCTTATGTGAAACGTGGAGAGTGTTGTAAGCTGTTGAAAAAGAAACTAACGTAAATTGTAAGAATACACGAGCAAATGGTAATAGTATGCAAAGGGGGCTGAAGCTAACATAGCGTGAGCTTCAAAAGCGAATTAACAAATCCAACAGACAGACAGACAGATATATTGCTTGCTTTGCGAAAGTAAAAAATAATATAAATGGCACTTTCAACAGAAATCGAATACAAAGCGGAGAATACTAAATAGCCAAAATCCAACATCCAACCTCATAAGGAGATTAGAAGTAACGATAAGGAGTAAAAATAAAGGGGATAATGATATCATGGTATGGTTTTAAAAGTTTAAAAGTTTAAAACTGGTAAAAGTAAAGTGCAAAGGTATTGAAACCGAACCGACGTCACGTATTAAAAACGAAACAGAGTCGTATATTTAAAATTCACGTGAGCCAACTGTTTATTTTACTAACGGTGTCACATATGCCACGAGTAATTAAGTCAACTTTCAAAAATATTGAGCCATAAATTTCCAATTGAATTATTTGACAACTCATTTCCCCAAGATTAAAGTCATAATAATTATTATTATTGTATTGTACAGAGGTATGTAAATGAAATGTCTAATAGTATTACATTATTGTGCAGGTTAATTACACAAATAAATTAGCTATACACCTGAATGTATGAAACTGTGTACAGAAGAAATTATTATGAGGATAATTTATTAGCAGCCCGTTTAGTTGATATATTTGCTAAATTGCAGAATCTCGTTGCCATATTCTGAAAATAGTGTACAGTTACAGCGTAGAGGAAAAGATCAAGAAAGCGAGTAATTATTATTAGTAACTATTAAAAAATATTATTATTATTATTGTTAATACTATTAATAGCATATATATACATATATAGAGAACTACCTTACATAACACATAACCAAGAACCTAAGTCAAGGAAACGTTTACTTACGAAGGCACGAATGCCATAATAATAAATAAATTTAATGACCTAGATTAATTAAAGCACGTAAATGGGTAAAAATAACCTACAGATATTGGTACTATACAAATAAGTACAACACTTAGAACAAAACCGCTGTATGTAACTGAGTCTAAACACAATTAATACGATTAACCATTACCTAACCTACTACACAAGGGAAGTTTTAACTTTGATTTATTCACATATTTTGGTTTATGATCCTGATCTCACACAACGAAATAAAATAAATTAACCTAGATTGCTTAGGTATTAGGGGAAAAGACATTATTAAAAGCTATACATTCCTATTCAGCAGTAACTTTAGTTTTATTATTAGTACACATTCACTTTAGACTATTATTACATTACTAACGAAGGAAACATAGGTAACCCTTATAGTCTTACTGGAAGCAACATCAGGAAAGCACATTTAACACTTACTACCTATTACAGTAGTAGAGTAGTGTATTAAAAGACATGACTTCTATTCCATAGTTTACTTCATACTTGTGAGTTCAACATGACATTATTTTATTTACGATGAGAAATCAGAAATTACCGTCTATTGCTATTGCGAGGCTTACCACCAAGAAATTACAACGGTTTATGATCCGTGAGGTTTACTTACAGTAATAAACGCTCCAGATTAAATGTCCCAAATGCTACAGCAATTAATTGGGTTCTTATATATAATATGCTTTTATGATGCCTTTGGCTACGGATGAGTAATAAAACAAATTGAACATTTCAAATTCCAATTGCGTGAAAATTTAAATTCCTCTTGTAATTACAAGTGCTTGGAAATTATTAGGTGTTTTCAATTCAATTGGTACAAATAAAATTTAGAAAATAAATACCAAGCACTAAAGGAAACGTAGTAGTAGGAGAAAAATAAAATCTAAATTTAATTAGAGATAAAATAAAACATGGAGGTAAAATGCTCAACTTGATTAGAAATTATTGTAAAAGATTAGAGAATTTAACTTCGCATTAATTTCACTTTATCTTCAAACGTGTAAATAACGATAGGCGGAATCAAAGGTAAAACAGCATCAAAACTGTAATCCAATTAAGTCAAATATTCCATATTAATCCATCCACTGAATTAAAATGCTGAACAGGCTGGGAGCAATAAGAAAAGAGCGATAGAATTTGACACATTGATTATATAGCGTGTTGTTTAAATAATTTATATTTTCTATACTTGTTCTTATCAAAAGTCCATTTGTGTTGAAACTAATGCTCAATTTCATTTCCATTCATTTGATTAGTTACAAAAGGTGCAGGAGAGCAGTTATATGTTAGAAGCGATATCTACCAACTTAAGTAAAATAACAAATGCTTAATTTATTTATTCACACCTTTTCAACTCACGTAATTCCACTAACTGCTCCAGCCTACCTTCCTATCTCTTCCTTTTACATTTAGCTAATGGCCAATAATTTTAATTACTTTTGGCATTCTCTGATTCGTTCCATTTTAATATTATCGTTGTGCAACGAATGGAACAAAAGGTCATTGAAGAAGTAAGCAAGAAAGACGATGTAAATACGAAAGCAATAATGCTAAGTAATAAATCTAGGTGATTATCAATTTATTATTCTTCCAACCTTTACACTAGCTATAGCTAATTGTATCACAGTCAGTATTGATAGAACTTTACAAATTTATTCATTCTATCTCTAGTAAGTAGTAAACTATTCATAAGCAGTATATTGAATAGAACATACCTATATTATATATTTCTAAATATAATACATCAATCGATTACCTTAAATATTGATAAGGTACTACACTAGCAATAATTGATTATTCCTCTTGAGTAGAAAAAAGGAAGGATTTTCTCCCGACTTTAATCTATCGATAGTGAATGATCAACAGCAGCAACGACAAAATGCATTCCTAGTGACTCTTAGAATGGTATTGGATGTTTCTGTCTTTGTCAGTCAGTCTGCTACAAGAATTTGTAAAAGCTAACTGTCAAGGCATCACATCCCATGTCAAGAGTCTGTTTCGAACACAACGAATCTCGTTAATACTGTACAGAAATAATTCTAGGCTTGTTAACAATAATATATTCCACATTGCAACTTTGATCTCTTTGAAAATGCAAACATATCACATAGCAATTTAGATTGCATAGTTAATAATAAATAGGTAATTTTAAATCAAGGATCTCGTAATAATAACTAATTACTTATTAACTCTCCAGGGTATTCGTATTATGCAAGCCATATATGAATTACCATGAGTAAAGCTCTAGTCAGGGCCAACGAAGCTTGATGGGCAATTCCAAACAAACTTATTATAATATAAATAGTAAGTTTAATTGTACGGGTTGCCCCAGCGGGTTTGCAGTGTAACTGGTAGTGAGATTAATGAATAAATGAGGATAGAAATAATTTTTCAAGTTTTTTTAGCTCAGATTTAACGAAATCTAGTCATTTTAGTAGACAGTAAGTAGGCATAGATTGGCAGTATAATATACTTACAAGCCTGTTGCACTGACATCGAACAAGTCAAACTTTTTACATAGAGCTTTGTTGTTTTATTACAATTTTTGCTACTTCTAAATTTTGTTAGTTTTTTTATGTCTCTCGAAAGATGTTCCACCACACACGACCATCTCCAATGAAATAAAATAACATTCGAGTATCTCGTTAAGACACAAAGTAGTCTACTTCCATGTAATACCTTTTCCTCGTAAATGGGGAATATAATATATCGGTATCGGGTCTTAAGTACAACATGCCAAGGGAGCTTGTAAACTAAATAAGTAGATTGTGATCAATGAGTAAATACTTTATTTCAAAAACGGTTCGTTAACCTCATACTACATCGTTGTGTGTATTATTTGTTCAAAAATTCCATGGGGAAAACCCTCTTCTGTAGAAATAAAATAAAATAACTCTTCAGTTGAATCAGTCTGCCCTTAGTCTCTACATCCATGTATTATTTCCTTATTATGTCTTATGTACCGAAGGGGACTCGTGTAAGAACAACGGCCATGGTCATACATTACATTAGAGTGTACAGTAAACCCCCTACGGGTCCCTTGTATGCCTTTAGGGTAGGATTCGTAGGATTTTAGGGCATACTGAACAAGTGAAAGTAAGTAAGTAAGCGCAAGCAACAACTAACAAGACTCCTTCCTTTGATCTCAATTGTACGGCAATTTGTGTGTGAATATTTTACAACTCACTGATTCTTATTATTTATCATCTCTTTTCAGATGTTTTTATGTGTAGTAAGGACATTACAATTTTACGATATATGAACACTATTAAAGCAAACGGTAGTTGACAACCGTATAAACCACTACGCTTTTGTTTCTCATTGATTCATATTCTCCATTTTACATTTTACTTCTCTCGGTATATCAGAAAAATATACAAATTTGCACTTTGTGTATTTTTTATTTTATTTCAGTACAAAATATTCATCTCCTTTCATTTTTTTTTAACTCTAACGAAGCCTTTGCTGACAGATTTTCAAATAAAAAATATTTTTCCAGTTTAAAAAAATCTAAATCTTGGAATTTCGTATCAGCAACAACCTTGCCCCTTTCACCCTCTTTGGTCAATTTTCTTACATCATTTGGAACTACTTTATTTTACGATTCAAAACACAAAAAAATTCACGTCAGCATCTTTTTTCACCCTGAAAATGTGAATCAACAAGAAAGATCTTTCAACTCTAGACTCCATATGCCAATTTAACTACTACATGAATGACATTTTTTCATGCCTTGTGTACTTATTTGCTCACTTACTTATAAAGCTTTTATTCTAACATCATCATCATCGTAAATTGTAATCCTGGGTTAAAAAGTACAGCAGGAGTAGATTTGGATCTACAGTCTGCACAAATCTATGTAGATAGGTATAGTGGACAGGGAAGTTCTTAAATATCGTAAATCCAAAAATCTAACAAAATCCCTGTTTGTGCACACAATATTAATTCAAATACAAACCCAACAGACGATAAAGTGTATGTATAGCGATATATAGCGTGTTCAAGATTTCCTTTTTTAATGGAGTAAGAGATTCCCTTCGCAGATATGATTTTTTCATGGATAAAAAATACATTCGATCATGTACTATTTTTATTTATATTCATTTATCTACAAAGAACTGTTGTATTTTTTAACACTTTTACTCATACATTCATTTTTGCTCATTCATTGCATACACATTTACTTTCCTTGTGGTATATTTTTAGGTTGTTTATTACGAACTTTTACCTAAATTTACTCATTCTACCCTTGACTTCTTATACATAGTATATAGTAAGTAATAATAATAATTTTGATTGTTGATCGTCCACTATGTATATTTTGGATGCCCTTGTGTGTGTAATTTATTTATTTTTCAAATGCAAAGGTTAAATGGTAGTGAAAGGTGGAACATTTTGTATGAGGCGTGAGAAAGCATATTGAAAGCTATTTGATGCACTTAAGATGTTATGTTACAACTATTACGTTGTATTATTGTTATTATTATTATTATGAGAATTATAGTAATAATCGTGAGTGCAAATGTAATGGTGAAATCGGTGAGGTGTGGATAGGTTAAAAAAGCACTAAAAGCAATTCACTTGACAAACTACCCACCAAGCTTAGCCACCCTCACTGCCACACAGCCATGATTTACAATCCAACTTCAAACACATTCCAAATTACTGTATGAATGATATTAAAACTGTAAATAAAGAAAGGCAGAGTGTGTAAGTCATTGATATTGTATAAGGTAGGGAGTCAAGCTGCAATAATTTAAATATAAGGTTGTATATAAGAGGTCTTAGGTAGAATTTAAAAAATGCATTGGTCATGACATCATGAACTTTGACATCTGTCTAATAAATGTTTCTCTATTCTATCCTTCTATAAAATATACTATCTATCTAATCTAAATCTATCACTATTTACTATTCTTTCCTATGTAGTTTCTA
Organism: Isotoma caerulea; assembly: GCA_034696405.1. NCBI lineage: Eukaryota > Metazoa > Arthropoda > Collembola > Entomobryomorpha > Isotomidae > Isotoma > Isotoma caerulea. Next base: position 8,271 of record JAQFZZ010000062.1, on the reverse strand, counting down.
TCTAATGGGTCATTGGTATCCTCTTCTTCTATCTCTGTCTATATCTGTGTAGTTCTCAAAGTACCCCCTATTTCATCTTTCAAAAATACCTAAAACACATATTTCCGCAAAAACTCTTTCTCTATCGCTTTAAATGTTTGTGAACTCGTCTAAATATTTCTCTTGTAGTTAAACGAGTCGGCATCTCTTGAATGCGCTTCTTCGATTTGACTCGTTCTTCTTCTAGAAACTTTCTCTGTCAAAAATCTGTCTTTCCTTCTTCCTTCTCTATCTGTCCTCGTGTTTGTCTAAAACTGTAGATTTCTAGGCATTTTTCAAAAACGCTTACACATCTTTCAACCTCACACATCTCTACCTCTTGTATAATAAATGTATATAAGTGTCTGTCATCTGTGGCTACTTTTTCTAATCCCAAAAGGCCCACTCTTCTTGTTGGAAATTTCAAATTTCTTGAAAGAGCGATGTTTTCAAAATTTCTATATTTCTCTTTTCTGTAGTAAATCGCTCTTTTCTCTGTCGTAGTTGTCTTTCTAAATGTATCTTTTTTCCTATTCTATTCTTACTATAAGAAACGAAAACTCTATTGGAAAATTAAAAGTATTTTTCATGTAAAGTAACTAGTCGATAAATCCAGTCAAATGCATTCTATACATAAATTTCAGTTAAGTTGTACTCATAAGGTAATTAGTCTTAAAGCCAAGCCACTAAAACACGGTTTATTCTATTCTTAAGGTTTTAATCTTAAGCCATAGCTATATTATGTAGTTTCATATGTAACGGTATATCACATCATGCACTTCATTCCATTCCAGTATTATTACGTAGGGCAGCCAAGCCAACGCTGACATCATTACAAAATAGTATGATATTGTATCATGAGACCTTTTTGTTAGTGTGGTTTTTAGCTATATTGGAGAAAGCAGGTTATTTTTAGTGAACAATTCAAGCTGTAAAGAAAGTTGTTAGAATTATTCCAGATGATTTATGGATCTTTTAGCGATGTGACAGTTCAAACTTAGAGATAACCTACAGGCTGCTGGCCAGGCCACAGTTGCTTTTCTGCCTTTATATCACATTTAATGTTCCTTGTTCTTACTTACTTTACTCACTTGAGAGTTCTTTTAAAATTAATTGACCCAGGGTCGAGAAGAAATATAGCTCTTTATTATTATTTCTCCTATTAGATTGGAAAAATTTCTTGAAAGGTCACTCTCGTAAATTGTACCATAGCCATAATTCCAGCCTTTTTGCTGTATGGTATAAAATTAAGAAAAATAGCGATTAAATAAAAGCAAAAAGGCGTTTTCACCATCCGGAGAAAATCAACAGATACCTTGAGTTGTTATTATTGTAGGAGAAAGGGAAAAGAAAACACGGGTTGCTTTTAAGTGCCCGTCTGTCAATTTGGATTTTTCTGTTAGAGCCGACAGCAGGAAGGCGGAATCGGTGTTAATTAAATATTTCACAGTAAAAGGCAAAGCCACAATCAATCCTTGGGGCATGTGCATGCATGAATGTATCTAAATTCCAATCCACCCAAAATAAACTCTCAATCTATCTTCACACTATGAGAGAAAGTCTTTTAAATAAAGGAAAACAATTTTGACTTTTTTTATTTGACAAGTAACGTAACGTGTGAGTAGCCCTGTGGTGATGTGATGTGAAAGTACTAAAGGAAAAGTGAGTTCTCTTGAAATGGATCCATCTACTTCATTTAGACTCATTTAAAATTAACCAAACTGTTGAGCACTCGATCCAATCTAATGCCATTGGTTTGTATCCACTCCATCCATAGTCATCGGTTATATCTATTTCTGTATTATATAAAGTCTATTTTCTTGTTCTGACATTGACAACAAGAGCGGATGGATGGATTGTGAATGTATCAAAAGGGAATGAATAACGACACACAATCCGAAATTTACTCACAAAACCCATTTAATGAAATGTAAATCCAACATCCAACAGGCAGCCACTCACTTACTCAATCCACTCACCCTCTTCTACATATTATGTATGGGTATAATAGAAATTGGGTGTGTATTATACTGATAATATCATCTAATCGGTTAATGATACTTGAGTATAGTAGTATGGAAATTAAAATAGATTTTTGTTCCGTTGGAAATGCGATGCAAGTGTGTCTACACTGTCCCAAGTGTCCCAAAGTAAATTAGAAATTTCCATTTTTGTTCAATTCAGCTTTTGAGATGGAAAACTAAGAATTATTTAGCAAGCAGAGAAAATATTCAGGGACATTTAGTGAAATATAAAATACGCATAACAACCTCTGCCATCGGCCAGCCCAATTCATGTCATCAAGTTATACTTATAGTTATAGGCCTACTAGGTGACATTGGAACTCCCATGAGAGCTTTGGATAAGAGTTAATAATATATATTAAAAGCATTCACTTTTTAAAAGAATCGAACTAACTGTCGCTATATTTATTGTGTTAGGCTGACAAGGGAGTCCCATGGTGAGGGATATTTCTGTAGGTTCACTTTCTAAACAAAACAAGTCTGTCTCTCTCTCTATCAAGTTAAAAATGTATATGTATTTTAGTTAATAATAAGCAAACATATGTATGCAGCAGCCAGCTCCCAGAGGGTTAAAAAATTGAGTAAGGGATTGGATTGGAGTTTGTTTTATCACCGAGTCAAGTTCATGTTGAAATCTGCACAACCCCTTGGCATAAGGTCAAGTACTGTACTGTTGACTCTAAAAAGTGTCTCGTTTAAGCCAAATTTTTATTTGCTTTCTGCAAAAGAAATTTTAATTAATGATCTATAAATTAAACTGGCAGAAAGGTCTCAATATTTACAAGAGTTTATGGGTGATGCGCACAGTAATCATTTGGTATTTTTTGGCTATTGATATTTTACCATAGCATATAGTTTATGTCAATTGTCTTGCAAATAGAGAAGCATATTATAGTAATAAGGTTCTAGGTTATTTATCTTAATAACAGGTGTAATAAGTATAGCTAGTCTAAAGTCTATAGAAATAAGTGTTTAATAGCAAAGCTCATAAGAATTTAATATTAAGGTTGGTCTATATAATTACATTAGTGTCAACAATGGTGCAGAGAATATCAAAGTCATAATATTATGGCTGAGAGAAATCCTCTGGTAGAAAATCTAGTCTTCTCTCTATACTAAATTATGTGATTAGTTCACCTTATCATTCCTCGAATGATACAGATTATATAGTTAATATCCACACGTTAATTTACTTATGTTTACGTTCCAAATTACAATGCACCAAACCAACTACAAGGCATTTGAGGGTATAAAGTACGAGTTAAACAAACCAAATTTAGATTTGTTATATATTATTCCTATTACCCTGCCTTCTTTCTTTAGTTATATTTAATTCAGAGGAACAAGTCAAAGTCAACCTGTCTGCTTGGACTTCTTGACACATACAACATAATGTTGGATTTATTCCGTACTGAAAATTAATTTTAATGAACTCAGACCCTTCATGTTGCTGTACAATAATCTTCCTTAAAAAGATAGGATAAAAGAGAAGACAAGATAGTATATAGTAAGAGTAACTTGTCCAACTGACTGAGTTAACTTGTCTGTTCTCAATTCCAAGCAAACAAATTAAGCATATATTACTGAAACATCCAACCTTTAACCTTTAGCTTGGATTGATATTGATATCATGATATCATGCGTTGTTGGGAAACCGTATAAAATGAGTTATTCCCTTACAGTTATCAGACCAAGACGAATGAAAACTAACCAACCAGACAGAATACAGACAGGCAGAGGGATGAGAGAAAATGTACGTGACGAATTATCTGAAAGTGAATCATAAATGACCCTTGTTGCTCGGCTTAGTAAGGGTTACCAGTTACCCACCTTTTGGTTTCTCCATCCCACAATCCCACTCCAACATTGATTCGGGCTTTCTAGATTATCCTATACTATAGGGGGTTTGGGTCTTACTTTTACTTTATCAATTTAGAATCACATGCCAGGCCAGGCCACACTATACATAAAAAGCTTTTTAGCCAATTGCTCTTACGATGAAGTAATACAAAACATGTGGATACACCTTGAACATAGATCTATAGAATAGGGGAAATGTATCAGTGTTTTGTATAAAATGAAGAATTATGTAACCAGTAGTCTGATGTGTCTGTCTATAGCCTGATGAATCAAATAAAATCCGGGTATCTCACTCCTCTCTTGTGTCTCTCACAATCAGTTTGGTCTAATTTTGACCCTAGTCTCATCATTGATTCAGTTAATATTATTACTACTACTTCATTCTATTACCTCCACCACCACCATCAACCAAACTAACCAACTTTGTATTTTATATACCACACCTTGATTACTTAACTTACCTTGGTTTGGTGAAATCCACAGAGACCAGACCAGACCACTGGATTGGAAAACTAAGACCATACACAATAGGCATAAATAACCTAATGGGTCTATTCTATTTTATATATAGTAAAAGCCAGGCTCTCTCTGATTTTGTAAAAGAACCACACCTCCTTCATTGTGTTAGCTAGCAATTACATAATTTAAACTGGACATGACTATTATGACAGGGTTAATTTGAAAATGGGAATTTCGTTTAAATACAATAATCTACATTGTGTACATAATACCATGGGTCTATTGTATTCGTATCGTAACCCTTTTCTTTATTCAATATTTACCTTGTGCAGTAGTAGCATTCATAGTCTATAAGTTGATTTGTTTCCTTTATAACTGTTTGTTACACTTTCATTCACAGTTAATTTATCTGAGGGCTGAATGCAATGCAATCGACGGGGGTGCGTGGATTTATTTATTATGTGAGCTACAGGCTTACAATTTTGAAAATGATTACTTAGTGTAAAATAAGTCAAGCTTAATTAGAATGAATTGGTTATTGATTTTAATTACGGGAGTCGTAACTCTCATATTTATCAAATCAAACAAATGTTCAAAAATTCTAAGCATCGGGTTGATATGACTTGTTCTATTTGGTTTTAAACTTTATGTTTATCTCTGCACATAGGGGTACATTGGTAGACAAAAAGTAGTAAAGTTAGTTGTAGGAATCCAATACTTCCAATTTAATTTTTAAGGTTTTAGAAGGTAGAAAAATATAATTATTAAAGTGTTAAATTAGGTAGAGCAGTTTATTCTGAGTAAACTCCTGCTGTAAACTAAGCAATAAACTTTACCTTTCTTCTTCTGGAAGAAAATCTCATCGAAACTTAAAATTAACTGTAAACCAAAGCAATATTACGTGTAAATAAACTGGATTTATAGAGAATAAACTATTTTTGAATTTATTGTAGGTAAGGTAGTATTTTAAGAATTATTGGGCATTGTGCTTACAAAACAGAAAATAATTTTAGCGTCTATCCTCTATACTTCTTGCTCTAGTCAAACTTTCTAGTAATTATCACTCTAGCAAAGGTAGAATTTTAAAAATAGCTGAATCATTTGACTGCAAAATTGCACAGTTCTGCATAAACTTGTATCATATAATTATTTATTAGATTAAACACATTGACCAACCTAGTATTTACTTATGAAGATACAATTAGAAGAATTTTTGAGTAGAAACCCAAAGAGGAGACTTCGTCCCTGGAAGATAAACTTGAAACTATGCATTGTATAGAAAAGAAATAGGAGTTTTGATGAAACTTATAAACCCTTTTAGCCATAATCCTAAGAAGAATTGCACTCTTACAGCAGGTTACTACTTAAGACCACAAATACCTGTTGTTAATGCAAGAAAGGTATATAATTACCAACTATTGTGGACATTTAATTACTCACTTTAATCTACCTAGATGATTGGTGTCACTTGTGACGAGTTTGAACTAGTTTATAATATCTGAACACTTTCACTAGGAGAAATAAGGTGGTAAACGATGTTTTTAATATATATTCCTTCCTTACCTTCGTTTTAGGTCATTGACAAAAAGGGAATTATTAAGTCGTCAGCTCCATTTCAATATATTCGACAGCAATAATAAACGTAGGCATGGACCTATAAACCTTACACTAAAAATATTGACAGTTGTCATTCAAAGATATTTCTTAAGACTTTCATAAGAAAATCAAAGCAATAATAATTCAACCAGCAATAATAATTCATTGGAAAGATCAGGATGCAACTGAGCAAATAAATTGTGTTCTATGCAAAGGTCCTTACATGTAGACTTGTTTGTAAATAAAGCAATAAATGTATTTACTGGAGATATTTTTGATGGAACTTATTAGGTTAAGTTAGATTGTAAGGACAACTTCGACTTCGACAAGTGTAACTAAAGCAATAATTAGTTAAGGAAGGAATCCAGCATCGAATGACCTTTTGAGGGTTGACTACAATTTTTGGCCTTAGATTTTCTTCAGTTTCAATTCTAATCAACCTTTTTTAAAAACTTCTGGTAAAACTTACGAGTAAGTAACCTAATGTCATGTTGAACTTTGAGAGTATAATAAGGTAACTATAAATGGAATTCATGGTAAGAAAGTAAGGTAACATGTATGGGTGATAATCTAGATAATTTATAGAGGTAATTTAAGTTCATAATTTAATTACATAATACACCCATTAGTGAAATATTGACACAAAACAATGCAAAGGTCCCGAAAGAAACACAAAGCAATAAAGATTATCTTCGAAAATGCAGATGCACATTCTGCTTGAAACTGACAGCAATAATATTGTCTCTTGTCGAAAAGCAATACACAGAAAAACCTATTATTACTTAAGTAACAAAATTATGGAAACAATGAAACAACTAATACATTTGTGCTTCTATCTTGATTACTTGATCAAAGGTACTTCCATGTGCTTTGTTTCAGGTAATCAAAAGAAACAAAAACAACGATATTTACTTAATTGTGTTAAATGTGATGTTAGTTGTTAAAATATTAAAAACCATTCGACTACATTATGCTATAAATTGCCTCGTTTGATAATGCATAAAATTCTTCCAAATTATAGTAGAAACTATATTAAATGTTATGATGTTAATAAGTGTCTGTAAATCCGTGTTTTCCCGTAACAAGTTTTTTCAATGTGTCATTCTAAGTTCAGTAAATGTGTCCTTTTTGCTATCTCAGTATTTTCCGTAATAAATCAGGAAAACGATTACCACCGTTGACTGTGAAAAATTAAATTGCTTGCTCTGCAACCTACTTCAAATTTATTACGTGTATGTATTGATTGAATGGATGAAGAAACCACCTTTCTAACTCTAAACCTAATTAATGTGTTACCCTATAACCTATAAGTGTACCTAAAATTACAAAATTATAAAATAACTAAATTAGATACTCAAATCATCACATATAGCAGAGACGGTTAATTGAATTTTAAATGGAAAGAAAATATTTGAAATTGCTCAAGCCATGTACATATAAACACTATACACTACATTAATATAACTACTTCTTGTGGTATAATATTAATGAATTAAGTATGGATGTTGTACATGAAGTAACAAAAAAGGCATTCCTTAGCTTGGCCATTAACTGGGAAAGAAGGGAGTCATAATCTTGCGATTGTTGATCCTGAAAAATCCCAACAATTTGGACTTTGAATTTTAAAGACAAACGATTTTTGAAATAAATTAAATTACACAGTATCAAATTTAAAATTTTAACGGTTTCTGCTAACATGAAATACATAGGTAATTGTATAAGTGTGTACTAATCATCAATCCCTTTTTAAGTATTAATTTTTCATTTTAATGTTATATAAACCAATTAATTGGTGGGTATAATCAAAATCAATGCTGTAAATACATGCAAATTAACGAAGTATTGTTAACACTTCTGACTAAAAATTGTATAAACTGTCCGGAATATTTTCATTCGTCGAAATTACATATTATAAAGAGAAAAAATAATGGTGCATGGAAGGTAAATGAAAGGTACATAATACGTATTAGAATTAGTTGTTATTATGTTAGCGATTATAAACCGTATGAATAAGATGTGTGTAAAGATTCGAAAAAATTAACTACAATATGATAAATATGATGGATCGATGAATCGATGTGGCTTAACTTAAAATTTAAAAACTGTCTTTACACCTACAACAAGCAACTAAATTAAAATTAAAACACCGGTTAAGTTATGCTTAAGAATTAATATGATACAATTAGGCAATGTTTAAGCGTTAAGGCAAGATAAAATCAATTAAAATTTTTAAATGTTAATTGTTTCCTAAGTTCTTTCTACCTTATTGGATTAACTAAAATTTACAAGAAGAGAAAATACGTAAACCCTGTGT
>JAQFZZ010000061.1:0-40179 GCA_034696405.1 Isotoma caerulea | reverse complement strand
TTTAGTCTAACAATAAATCCAAAGTTGACACTTTTGGTAATATTGTTTTTTAAACATTCATGTTTTCCTCAAGATTAAGATGGAATTTTTTCAGATTACTTTATTTCAAATTTTGATGTAGCTCCTACTTGCTGCTGAAGGAATTCTGCTTCTGGAATCTACGTAAAATATAATCTCAAAACAATGGGAAAAGAAGAAAATATTATAAATGAAACGGAAAACGAGTTCGAGTTCATGCTTTTGCCTAGTTATTAATATCCCAATTCCTTTCAAATTTGAATAAAACTTTTATTTCCAACTTAACACCTGTTTCGGGTTAAGCTACAACTTCAAATAAAAATATATATAAACTCATAAGGGACTGGAGCAGAAAATTCGATTGTCTTAATTAATCGTGATTTGTTAAATAAGTTAAATTGTATAATGAAAGCATTTGCACCGGTTATTAGCACTTATGGCAGAACAGAACCCAGAAAATGTACTCAACTGTCCTGTGAGGGTGAGACATCAACTTACGGTAAAAATGTCGATAAAACATATGAAACCGTATTGGAATTTGGAAGATACCCATACCCGTATGAAACGCTGCCAATTATTTTAATAAACATAAAAATATCAATAAAAAGCAGTATGATTGAAATTTGTTTCATTTGATAAAATTACTATCAAGAATTAATACAATTAAAATAAAAGTAACAAGTTGTAAGTTGTAACAATCTATAAGAAAGTTATATTTTAGAGGGTTACATCTCTTGAGCAGTTAAAATTGACATTAATCAGTAAAGTAAAAGCAAAGCAAATCGAATCTTATCCCAAAGTACCCCATTGTCATGGTCTAATCCATCTTATCATTTTCATATTATGACCATACTGGAATACTTTGTTCATTCATTGATGAGCCTCTCCAATGCATCTTTAGTCTGAAGAATATCAACTGGTTGCAAAGTGGCCAATAGAACAGAAGAGTCATCATGCCGTGGCACAGAGGTATTACATCCTTCGAGGCGATTCCTTGCCAACGTACTTCCACGTGTGCAATTCTTCAGCCACACTACCGACTCGTATACACTCTAGTCTAGTCTATTACATCCCTACCTCTTTAGCTTTGGATTGAGAACGGGACTTTAATTTCACATCTCGCAGTATAGAGAGACAGCTTTTACCTAGGCAAAATAATACGATTTTGTCAAATAAAGCAAAAACCAAGTGCAGTCACCCACCAACCACTACTGAACACTACACCGGCATTGGTTTCATTTCATATCTACTTTAGAGAGAAGTAAGAGACAGTTAGATAGAGAACAGACGGTGGTAAGTGAAACTTCTCTTATTTCATATATTTTCAATATTTTGAAATATACTGTTGATGATTTAATAATTTTGTAAATTTAAATTTCAGATAAAATTCCAAAGGACAATAATCATTTGGTACAGAATGGAGAATAGTTGGAAAGGTCTTTTACTGGCAGCTGTGTGCTGTTTAGTATTAACTTCAAGTTATGCAGCAGATTCAACAGCTGGATCATCCACAGGGACCCTTAGTGCATCTGATGACCCTGCCCGTCTCCTTATCTCTAAGCAATTGTTGAATAAATATGTTGTGGAAACAATGGATGTTGTCATCAAGTACAGTGTCTACAATGTAGGATCCGTCACAGCCACAAATGTTCAGTTGAATGATCAGAGCTTTGGTCCAGACTTTACGGTTGTTGGAGGACAACCTGATGTTAACTTGGGAAGAATCCCTCCAGCAGCTAATGTCAGTCATACTTTGGTTGTGAGGCCTATTAAATTCGGATATTATAACTTTACTGCGGCTCAAGTCACTTATAAGTCTGGGGATGACTCTACCGAGGTGAGATACAGATACCGATTCGCTTTTTAAAAAACTAATGTGGATACTAATGTGGATTTATAATTACAATTATGTTCATCTTTATAAATGTATTTCGTTGATTCTAAACTAGGTTCTTCAAGGATGGTCCAGCGAACCTGGTGAGGGATACATTGCTCCATTCAGGGAGTTCGACAAACGATTCTCTCCTCATTTGGTAAGTTAATGTTCTTAACCGCGTGTTATTTTTTAATGTTTTCGAAATATAGACTGAGTAAACTTTAGCAGACTTAATTATTTGTCCTGAATAATTGGTTGAAGCATTGGGATTGCAGGATTGAAAAGTTTAAATCGCTACTGTAAAAGTATAACCGATGACCGGACCAGTTTGATTTTTTCTAAACTGAAATGTACTAATAACTTTCTATATTTTAATTTCAGTTGGACTGGGGTGCATTCGCCATCATGTCAGTAGCTCCTCTGCTCATTCCATTTATGTTGTGGCATTCAAGCAAATCCAAGTATGAAGCTGTGCTTTTAGCCAAGAAATCTAAATAAAGTCGTCGTCAACAAGAACAACTAAATTAATTTGAACAAGCAAAAATAGCATTGATGCTACTATGCATTTCCATCCACTTAAATATCATCATCAACGAGGGAGGTACATTAAAGAAATAACATCATCCAACAAAAAGTGTCTAGGTCGGCATTTTCGGCAAGATAATTGGCCTGGTCTGAATTCTTGATAGAGTCAACCATTTCCATTGATTTCTCTTTTCAATTTAGGTTAAGTTATAAATGATCAATTATAAAATTAGATTTATCGACATATTTCGTGTTATTTGTTGTGATTTCCCATTTGTGTGGATTGTATGTAGTTGTGTAATAGTATAACTTGTAACCTGAATGACTGTTTACTCTCCTTCTTTAGAAGAATAATGACACAATTTTGATTTATTTACTCATACCTTAAGTTAAGTTCTGTTCAATTGCATTTCTTTGTTCTTTGTGTACGTGAGCTGATGTGGAGAAATTGTGTGATGATAATGATTTGGTCATCTAATAAAACTCGAAGGTACTCATTTATTACCCAATAAACACCGAAAGTTTTATCTTTGTGTGAAGATGTATTTTATAATACTTGTAATACTTCCGACTAAATTACAAATATACCACAGACATATCCATGTTTATCCTGTCATAATAATGGTTTGTTTTTTGGGAACTACTTCAAAGAAAAACGTATGGACTTAACTCCATGTGTGTATAATTTAAATTAAAATATCCCTACGCAGTCACTACTGCAATCAAAATCATAAACCTATGCATTATTCCCTTTTAAGTTCAGATTAGATGGTTAGCTGATTATTTGCACCAGGTAGACTAACAAATCTATAAATGAGCTAAGGTTAAGGAACGTCATGAAGAGGAAGACAATTTTGAAGATAATTGAGAGAAATCATTTTAAAATCAATAACGACAAATATGACAGGTGACAATATGAAATTATCTATTGTTTAATTGTGTAGAATTCATTTACATGTCATGATATTCTGATTTTTATTGCGATTTCGATTTGAAGATTACAGATACTTTTCAAATATATTAAAACAAAAATTGAGCAAAGTGTTAATTTACAGCATAGCTTTAAAACAAAAGTTTATTAGATTTTCTTATCACTTGTATTGATAATCTTTGGTGTAGATGTAACGGTACGCTTTACAATTTTGCCGTAGTTCCTCTTAGATCCACGTAGCCACCTTTAATATAATAAAACACAGTCAATTATTGAACATTGATTCATTTTTTTTCGTTTTTTAAATATTTGTTTAGTTAAAATTACCTGAAAGAACAGTTGTTCCAGTTTCTTTGACCTTGACTTCAAAGTGAATTCGATCTCCCACTTTCCAAGTGAGAACTTGAAGGGTTTCCCCAGGGTAGACTGGCTTTGTAAATCGTCCCTATAAAAATGATAGGTGCAAAAAAATAATGAATATTTCAAATGTATTCGGGAAAGTATCAAAAATAAAAATGTACAATAACTTTAACTTGCCTTTATGGCTCTGAACAATTTTGGATTGGAATCAGCGTATTTGTCAAGAATTAATCGGCAAGCAATGCCGTAGGTACAAAGGCCATGAAGAATGGGGCGAGAGAAACCACCCATGCTTGCAAAGTCAGGGTCAATATGCAATGGATTTGCATCTCCAGATAAGCGATATAGAGCAGCTTGTCGTTCACTCGTCTTGTACTCCAGAACCGCATCTGGAGACCGTTTAGGAGGTACGACAGGTCGTGTAATTGGCTTATCAGTGTCTCGTTTGCCACCGAATTTTCCGGCCCCTACTTCAAATACGGACCATTCCGTAGTAAAAAGTGGTCCTGTTTGGTCTTCTCCATCGACTGAAAGATTTACATAAATAAACAAAATATTTTAATTATGAGTGGACTAAGTAGTCAAAAAGTACCATAATCAATTATTTATATAAAAAAGCCACCTTTAATGACGTAAACAGCCCCAGAGATTTTATCCATCACATCAACTACTTCAGTCTTCAGTGAAATCTCAGCTTCTTGTGGAAAAGGTCTAAACAGTTCAATATACTGTTCTCCATGCAAGATTTGGGTGAAGTCAACCCCAAGACTTGGACTTTTCATCACGTCGAACATACAAGGCATTGCAGTAACAACAGCGAATGTTGGCAATATACGGAAATCATCTGAGTTTTCGTAAAGAAAGTTAAGAGCATGTTTGTCTGTTGTACTAGCTCCAACTGAAATATATCAGTAAAATATACGTTAGAAATTAATCATACATGCTAGAAACTAGGTATATAAACTTTTAAAAAATAAACAAACCTCCAAGAGCATACAAAATCGAGGCATTCGTGTTATATTTGGCTGTGGTCTCTGGGAAACGTATTCCAGGCAATGTCTGCCTAGTTACATTTTGCAATGATGAGCCAAGTTCTTGGGCTCGTAACGCTTCCATAAATTTGCCCATAGCTTCCTCTGGAGAATTTGGGGAGTCAGAGTCTGACATATCACAGATTTTATCCCATTTCTCTCGAACCGTTTCTAAACTTAAAGGTTCATCTAGTGTCTCGCGCAAGACGGCTCCTTTTGATCTACTATACTTATCTGTCAATGGGAAAAGTATAGAATATACATTTAGACAATTTACATCTGTTTTTACTAATTTAAAACTTACATCTAGCTGCAAATCCAGCCGCTGCTTCAATAATTACTCCATTGTCGGGACAGTCTTCGTGGCACATCCATACTACCACGGGAGCAATTAACTCAGGTTTTAAGGCAGCATGCAAATCTGGATTAAATTACAAATAATCTTGCTAAGTTTTAGTTTAAAAAGTAAATATTGTATTCATTTACCACTGTATTTACCATTGTATTTATTGTATTAATTGCATACCTGGAGGTAAGATATTTTCAGTTAAACGGGAACCGGCCATTGGGACAATGACATTGGTATGAATATTAAATCTCTCTCCTTCCTTAGCCAAAGTTGCTGACAGTCCAGCAAGTCCAGCTTTCGCTGTTGAGTAATTTGCTTGACCAAAATTTCCCAGGAGACCTGCCACAGATGAAGTATTGATAACTCTTCCATACTCCTGCTTTTTAAAATGGTCCCAGGCGGCCTTGGTCGTTTTGTATGCTCCAAGAACATGAACTTGATTAACTAGATCCCAATCAGATTGGCTCATTTTTATAAAACTTCTGTCTCTCAAAATTCCAGCGTTATTTACCAAAATATCTATCCGACCGAACTTTTCAATAGCTGTCTTTATAATATTTTCGCCATCGGTTACGGAGTCATAGTTAGGAACGGCTTTTCCACCTTAAAAAGTCATTGTTCAAATTGTTACTTCATCTTTAAGCCCATTAGATTACCTATCGTAATTGTGTATCATTTTATAATTTTTATACATAAAAACCCATACCTTTTTTAACAATCTCATCGACAACTTGATCTGCAGCTCGGGAACTACTACCATCACCATGTTGATTACCCCCGAGGTCATTCACCACAACAGCTGCCCCTCGCTCAGCAAATAAAAGCGCATAAGCTCGGCCTAATCCTCCCCCAGCGCCTGTGACCACCACAACCCTTCCGTCAAACCTTAGCAGACGGTTCATCGTGTTTCTGTTTAAAATAAAATTCACAATTTAAACTCTATTACTAAATTCTTTCCAAAGATAATCGTTACACTTTTAAGCTAGCTGCTTTAGTTGTCGTTAAACATAACAAAATGAGCTCTTTTACTCTCTCTACACAGATATCAGTAAATGAACTTTGAACATCACTTGGCTGATAAATCGAAAGAAATAAAGATGATATGAAGTATTAATATTATTGCGACAAAAATAAGGATTGTTAAGCAAACAAGACATAAGAATTAACCATTATACCACACAACCACAAACGCAAATAATATTCAAGGGTCAAACCCCCAAAATCCAAGTCTGGTAAGTACTGAATAATAAAGCCAAACCTTTTATCCTATCCTTACTACACTTTCCTTTTTTAAGAATGATAACAAAATGAACTGTCAATCGTTTATACTAAAAACAAGTTCGGAACCTCTCGATTTTCCTCTCGAGTGATAAGGATGCTGATAGTTAAAAAATACATTCAGCTGTGAACAATTTGAGTAAAAAATGTAAACAGCTATGAATATAAAATTTTGATACTATCTTAGTTAACGAGATATGACGTTTTATTTAAAAACGAAACCCTTCCATTTCATCCGTAAAATGTGCTTTTTCTTTAAATTTGCTTTCTTAATCGAAATTTTGGATGATTTTATCTTTTCGAAGAAGTACGATGTCCATTTGCATATTAACTATTTAAATTGAATTAATACTTTCCTAACACCCTTAAAAACAATTCCACGAAAAATATCTATAACTTCCCTTTAAACGCCATTTAGATCGAATTCTTGCCTAATCTGATTGTAATTTCACAACCTTATTAAAAAGCTTTCCATAAGTTTTATCAAATTGGTTCAACAAACTTTTTAGAAAAGAAAAATCCTCAAGATCAAAATAATTAACATTTACAATGCATTATTAGAATTGAAAGCTCTACAACAATATTTAAAAAAGTACATTCATCAAACGTAACAGCCAACAAATCACATACGGACAGCGACAATACTTAATGACATGGACTTACGGAGGGACAAACAGTTCTTTAATTTGGTTGTGGAACTTTAGTTAGTGAGGTACAAATGAGCTGCGGCTTGTGGTTCTTGTGGATTTCTTTTCGAGTATCTCCACTCATTCATTTAAAGATATGGTCAGTCTTCATATTTAAGTTAAATGCAAATTACAAGATGTAAATTGCATATTTATAATAAAAACACTTTACAGTTATAGCAGTTAGCAGAACCTAGTCAAAAGTAAAAATGTGTCTTACATGAATCTTATCATTGTATAAGGAAAGTCTTCTTTTAATTCGTTTGCTTGTTATGTAGTAGCTGGGGTCAGCTCTCTTTACTGAGGTAAAGAGAGTTATGTCGGTATTATGAGAATTAAATCATTTCCCATCCCATTGGATATTTACTGACGTTCCAAAGGTTCCAGTCTTTCTTTCCACGCACTGCTGTATACTAAAAATGTTGTGTTCGGGTCTTCGCTTATTCAATGAGGTCTTCGAATTAGGGCAGGACACAGAGCCAGAACAGACCTAATACAAAATGTGAAATGGATTTTAAGCAAAATCAAGTTTAAGTTAAATTGGCTGCATTTAGAATGTAAATTTTAGATTAAAAGATAAAATAAGATTATGAATGATTTAATTGTTCTAACCTCGTAAACAAACAGGACAAAAAGCGTTACAGCAGCAACATAATGTTTAATTGACTGAAGTCACAATGAAACTGATAATTGATGATGGTTCTTGTATAATATTATTGCTGCAACTGGCTTAATGACGGGAGGTGTATTTATTATTCCAGTCGCAACTCACAACACACAAGTCTCAAGTTAACACAAATAAATATATTTAATGTATATAGTATCCAATTGCCAAGGAAGAATACTCCTGTGATGTGACTTTTAGTTGTCATTTTGCATTTGATGATGTTCGGAGCAGAGTTCCATGCAGTGTGTGCAGATACACATGAACACAAGTCAAATAAGTCCAGCATAAATTCAGAACAAGTATTTACCAAACTCCTAAGAAACAACAATGATGAAAACTCGTTTCAAGCCTAACGCAAGCAAACCATTTAATCTACCTACTTGAAGAACTTCATTAATAAATATTTATGTTTGATGATGTTATGCGGATTTTTATGAAATCTACCTGAATGATTTTGTATTTCGTATAGAAAAGTCAGCTCAAGCAGTTTCACTTTCACTCTTTTTGCTTATAATAATTTTCCCACGGAAAGGAAACTTTGTTTTGCATGCGTTACTTTTTACTTCATATTTCGCCTGTCTGCCATTGCCAGTGCAAGGCAACCTTTGCCTTTTCTTTTTAATCCAACACACCATTTTATACTGAGAATGAATATTGATTTAAGAATACAAACAATTCCTTCTAGGCAGGATTGCATGCCAAAGGGAAGTTAAATAATCGTAAGGTTTATCATCCCCATTCATCCCTATGAATGCTAATTAAGTCTCAAGATGGATAAATGAAAAAGGGCCCCTGTCTACTCTGTATTATATTCATCCCGATCCCGAACAACTATAACTTATGGAGACATTTATCATTAATGCGGAAAACAATTAAGAACCTATTGCGCTTATTACGATTATTCCTAACGAATCTATTAGGAGATTCTTGATTTAATTTTTAATTGCATGCTTAGATTACCCTAATAGATTATAGAATATTCAACAACTTTTAACTATTTGATGCTAATACATTTTTGTAGCTATTTATATATAAAGTCGTCTTTTACTAATCACGTTGAATTGCAGGTAAAGCTTTGAAAAAATCAGTTTGGTATGAAAGAATTTGAGCTGAAAAAATATTTAAAGGTTCAAAAATGTTTTTTATAAAGATAAAGTAGATATAATGTATTGTATTTTCACCGATAATTAATCATAAGATATAAACAAAATCAGCAACAATTACTTTTAGAACTACATAAAACAGTGTATAGTTTAGGGACTGTTATTCTTCAATTTCAATGGTATGTGTAAGAATGTAATAAACTATTTTAAAACAACAACAAATCATGGAATCTTGCTGTCAGGAAACTCGTTAACAAGTTTTTAAATATGAGCTTGAGCCAGAGCTTCTGGTAGACTATTGTTTCTTTCTTCATCCCAATCTAATGGCCAAACATTTTCAGATTAATTTCTATCCAAATTCAATGTAATGGGATGCATTTTGAATAATTTTGATACTTACTAAGCTGAGTTATCACATCTGAGATTAAACTCCGGTCGATTGTTTCACCCAAACTCTCTCGAAAAAGTAAAGCGACCACGGCTTTAGTCACTTGATATTGAAATTTTACAAGAAAGAGTTCTTTCCACAAGACTAAAGCCAGCTGTTGAATTTCAACTATGTGTGCTCGTCCTTTTTTCTGCTCTTGTTTCACATAATTGCTACAATTGAAATTTCATTTTGTTGTTGATTCAATTGCGATATATGTATAATCAATAAAATAATTAGGCCAGTTGGTCAGAAACTCAATTAGACAATTGAGAAAGAAAATGACTCACTTATGAAGGTACAGACAAACATGGCTTAAGTTTTCTGTTCCTAGACGGTATCGGTTCCATTGCTTTTTGTAAAATTGTAGAACCTCCTTATGCTTTCCCTTCAATTTCTCTCCCTCCTGAAATATTTATTTAATTTTAAAGAACATACTACCGAATATACTTTCAATTAGTTTAAGTTTATACAAAACAAGAAATTACCTTTAATAAATTTTCCAAATATTCATTAAGATACTTGTGAAGCCTTTCGTATAATTCTTCGCCGCCGTCTCGTCGAATTAGTTTATTATTAGGGACTCGATATACGGATGAGTGAACTATCTGAATATTCCCATGCGGTCCTCGTCTAGTCGACAGAACAATCCCTTTACAAAACCTGAACACCTGCCTGGGGCGAAAATTAAAATAAAATAATTTTAAATAGCGTCCCTATACTATTTTGTTATACGTAAAGATCATGAATAAGAATGGTTAACAAATCTACACAAATGATGTATGTATAATTAAATTTGAAAAGTATTATTTCCTCTCAGCTTTCAAAAAAAGATAACTCACGTGTACAGATCTTCAAAGCTAGAATGTTTCAAGAGAGGTCCAGTATGATCGAACAAGAATTCAATACCTTTCTTCAGATCATGCCACATTGGGTCATATACGCTCCCACTGCATTGTCGTGACATCGGATTAACTCAAAAAAGGTATAATCATAATATTCAGTTTCGAATCTCGAATCTCGGGTGTTTTACTTCTCACTAAAATACAATATCAAATACATACAATTTCTGTTAGTGTCATGCTCCATATCTCATAATATATATTATGTTATAAGCTCTTCGTTAATTCTTAATTCATAATTCGACTTTTTCAAAATTAACTGGAAAACTTTATGCTTTAATTTTTGATTTTTCCTTACAAATAATAGTTGAATTTAAAGGTTTAAGGGACAGTTGAAGTTGAGTTGAATACTACCTTACCATTTAATTTTCTTTCTTCTTCATTTCTTCTCGGTAAAATTCATAATTACATAACTGCAAACTGTCAGACAACTGTCAGTCAGTCTCAGTGAATGTTAACGTCAATGAAATGTCAATAAAATACCTTTATCCAGCCAGAATATAACTCTGGATTATCCAGAAACCTTCCAAGCAAAATTTCAACCTCTAAAACTAAAACGCTTACAATCAAAAATAAATACAAAATATGAAATAGGTTTTTAGACAAACAGTTGACTTGACTCTGTACACTTTCACTTTTGACTATCAAATCAAAGATTCATTCAAAAATAACAATTCGGTGATTTTAGTTGGACCTGATAAAAGTAAACAGGGGCATTGTGTAGACTTTTCCTGGCATAAAATTAAAAAATACTGAGGCGCTAAAACATCCCAGGCTTGCAAAATCAAGAGAACAAAAAAGCAATCGAACGTGCTCTTTCTCTCTTTCATCATTCATTCATTCATATTTATCTTATCTCGATTATTTTGTATTTTGTGTTTTGAATTTTTGTTTAAAATTTCGAAAATCAAAGATTTTTTAAAAAAATTGTTGGATTTTTGGGTAAAAATGTCAACTTTGTTACGTGGAATCCCAAGTGGAAGACTTGGTAGGGAAATTTCCTTTGTGCTTCGTCAGGCTCAGGAACTTCCAAACATTGTAAATGCGAAGTGAAAGTTTTTTTATTTTTTTGTATTTATTTTGTATGTACCTACATATATGCAAAGATAATGAATGCATCGCAATTTGTTAAACATAAAATGGTTGGTAAATTATGAAATTGTCAAATGATTTGTAATTAAAAATGCATGTGTAAATTACAGGGAATTTCCACTGGAAATGGATTAATGTCAAGATCAACCAAAGGACTGAGACTTTTACGAGCCACCACATATGACTGTGTTACCCCTTTTAACAGCGCGATAAGTTCACGTGGAATTTCCACTTCGGCCGCAAAGTACGCCGAAGCGGCAGAGGTTTCGCCACAAGGTCAACCGGTACCTAATCGAATCGAAAAGAGTAAGTACTAGTTAGGGATTTGCGGCTTTGTAGACTGTAGGATCTTCAGTGTATGTTGTTTAATTGTTTACAAGGATAGAAGGCACCGAATACAATAATCATATTATCTGAAATTGTGTCTTCTTTCATTTCAGTTAAAGTAACAAGGATTTGATTTTTTTTGTTTCAGCTGTAAATCAAATAACACTGATGGGAAGGGTTGGTGCAGACCCACAGAAAAGAGGAAGTGCTGATCATCCCGTAGTAGTCTTCTCATTGGCCACTCATGCCAATTATAACTATCAAGATGGCAAAGGTAAGGAAATTAGAATGATTTGGTGGGGAATTCTTTATTTATTTTGATGAAAGTTGTAATTTTGACTGACTTAATTTTTAATTATAGGTGGAATGCTGCAAAAAACGGATTGGCACCGAGTTTGTGTTTTCAAGCCTTTCCTTCGAGACACAGTGTATAAGTTTCTGAGCAAAGGTCAACGAGTATATGTTAATGGAAGGGTGTCATATGGAGAAGTTAAAGATGAGCAAGGAAACGCTCATGTTACTACGAGTATCATTGCTGAAGATGTGATTTTCATTTCGGATGCAGCGGCCCGAAATCGGAGTGAAGGCTGAAGATTCGCTTATAAAAGTTTAAAATAAATGAAATTTGTTCTTGAGAGTGAGTGTTAGTTCCTAATAACTTCTGTGAAGTCTCTCCATCGTGAGATAAAAATTATACAGCTATTTAAAATAGGTGTAGATTCGCTTAGTTCAAAATTTGTCTAAAAATGCGTATAGTATTAATTTCCAAAGCATTTAACTATTTAAGCTAACTACATTATATAGATAGTTTTGAATCTAAAGCATTTGTATATAATTATTATTCTTTGTAGTTGACTGTTCATAGCTAATAGACGCGTATGAATTTGATCTCTTAGCGGATTCTATATAATAAACTTTGTATTGACATTTGATAAGCCACTATAATCCTCCATTTCTTGTATGTATGCATTTATTTTTTTCATCTATGTGAAAAAGTTCATTATTTATTGACGGTAGATTTTAAGCATACTGTTAAACTCTAAAAATTCAATTCTTATGGAAAACTGTTTAAAATTAAATTATACTGAGTAACGCATTAATATTTCATTTTGATTGTCTGTATTAAATACAGATTGTAAAATTAAGGGAAAAGCTGACTTGAATCATAAATGAGTGTTTCAGTTAATGAAGTGGAATGAATTTTCATCATTATTGCATGATTTTCAAGTGTTCAATTTATATTATAATAACTCAATGAACTTATTCAATAATTCATGTTAATTTCGATTGAGGATCAAATGTCCACCTGTTTACGAGTGATCTTGTATCCAGAGACTCTACATACTTTTCATGGGATCACAAGTCAACAGGATCAACAATAACAATAATTAAAATATGAATAAATTATACATACGAATGTAAGGAAAAAGCGATTGAATCATTTTAATTATTTTTATTCACGTATAATTCTTTTATTTTCATTTAAGTAAATTATCTGAATTGGAATGCACAACTCACTTTTTTATTCTTGTTCTTAAACTAAATTGTAACCTATTCTTATATAATAACTCCTTATCCTATCTTAGAACTATAATAACGCTAAATATTCTTAGATAAACACTCACAAATACAGGATCAGTATTTTAGTAAAGAAAGCCAACTCCTTGAAAAATTCACCAAATCCCAAGAGGTCAGTGAAAGTGAAGAAAATGAAAGGTCACACTTACACCTATTACAAATCGTTCACTCCATTCAGGGGAGATGCGTTGACATTAGAAATTACACTTTAATAAAACTACGGGAGGGTTGAATATTTTGATTACGTGTCATCCCCATACTTCTTACAACTACCCAATCAACTTAATGACATTTCATTCATACTAAAAAATAAAAGTAGGCTATAATATAATCATCATAAGAATATCATCAGACTGTTTATGTAGACTTAGCAAGCTAAATATAAGTGGTAAATTTTACTCCGTCGATTAAGTTATTACCTGCACAAATTTCTATAATGAAAGCAAGATTCATTTCAAAACCTTTTGGGCACAAACGCATAATAAATGAAACCGATTTACCTTCCTTGCCTTTCCCGAAATAATAATTATTACTTAAAATAATAATATATAACCAATTAGTAAATTACACGTCTCTCAGTCGAGACTAATTAATAATTAATAAAGTAAATAATAATAATAATAATAATTAATATAATATTTAATTCGTGTACATTCGATTGTTGCAAACTTTGTAGCTCGTGTGTGTTCTTAGTATTTTATAATAAAGTATTTGTTACACGTATTCATTCGATACATTTTCCTAAACCTAACAGACTAAGATGAGTGGTCAAGTATATCATTTCGACAAAAAAAACTAAAAAGATTTCCTATCACTTTGCCTCTTCAAAAGAATATTTTAAAAAGATTACACCTATTTGAAAATCTCTTTGCTAAGAGTTGAATAGATGTTGCGCGATTGAAAAAAAAATCATTGTTAAATTATGTATTCAAGCTTTTAACAATAAAAACATGAAATTACGATGAGCTGAAATGATAGTAGTAGCAGTGGTATATATAGTAATAATATGTTACTGAGTATAGTACTAAATCATGATTATCAATTAGTTTTAATGATTGTTGCAAACTGAGCTAGACTTTTAGTTTTGTGAAATAAATTGAAACTAAAGTACTTTGTATGAAATTTATATTGTTGGTAATGTAGTAATTAATTATTTGAAATATATAGCCAAACGGGATGTCCAAGTTTTTGGGCTCTATCTGTTGATGCCTTTGTAATCGTTTGCTTGTAATAATTGTAATCAAAATTACCAAGATTTATGGAGATTTTCGATTACATACATTTAGGCTACAAAGTTCTACATTTTTTGAAATGTGCGTTTACGTATTTTATAATATGCTAAGGGATTTGTTTCTTTTTACAATGTAATAATGAGTGCAGGTGGGTGATCAACTCAGAAAGACAAAGTATTGACTGCTTCTTCCACATTTAGGTAGTAGGTATTTTGTATTATACAAGGTAATTGTAATAATTAATGTAATATGTAATCATTGTCTTAATTAACTAGATTAGGTAATTCTTGTAATAATAACTTATTTTAACATTAATTACAAAGTAATTTATCGATTGTAGTAAATCCCGTATATATAGATTTATATAGATTTGTAAAATATTATATACGACACTTTCAAAAATTCTTACAGGCTAAACGCTCTACATTTTTTGTGGTTAAAGAAACAAGGACAGAGAAAGACATCAGTTTTCCAAATGTATCTATTTTCTGTAATTATGTGCATAATACAGTCTATCATATTAATTAACTATATGGATAATATGTAATTAAGTAATTTTCTAAAGTCTACACACAAAAATTAGGTATGTGATTATCATCATCAGTTCTCTCACTATTTCGCCGCGTTACATCATTTTCTTTAACTATAAATCTCCCTTACCCAGTCAACCGGACGATTAAATTTGCATTCATGCCTAATTTATTTATATGTATGAATGATTATATGCCTAAACTGTTTATGGTAAAATTTCAAAATTTATCCAACTAATTAAAGACGATTGCGATTGAAATCTATTAAACTAATCTTTGACATTTTTTTTAATTTTTGGAAATTTAATTATTAATAATTATTAGAAGGAATTCAAAAATTCTGTACACACAATACAATTACCTAATGAGTAGCTTTTGCCAATTAAATCATTTTGCAATAATAATTGATTTTTTTAGTGCAAACTATCATACATTTCTGAATTTTAATTATGAGTTCAAATATACTGTAAATATGTAACTGTTGATGAAGTGTACTGTTTATTTATGTACTGAAGATGAGTACGAGAGAGATCACAAAAATTGATTGTTTGTTGGTCATCAAAACTCTTCACCACTATCAGTGTAATTAACTAGAAGTAAGTAATCCGGTTTTTAAATTTCTAGCGTCCTAGAGCGTTCAATTGTTTTTTCGATTTCCTATCTCAATGTTTGCTGCAGGACGTTCTTGAGCTTGAAATTAGTTTTGAATGTTAAACGGTTGAATTAGGTATAAAGAAGCAATTCAAAATGACTTAATTTAAAATGAAATTGTCGGTCTGAGCGATTCAACAATCTGGCATGGGTGACTGATTTAGCTACAGAGGGATTGTCATATTGAATGATGCTAATTAACCTCTGCTAGCTAAAGTTTTGATTGCTGCGTATTTCTTTGAAAATAACATACAATGATTGAATTGTAGATCATAATATTAGATCGGTATGCAATTTGGTATGGCACTGGTTACAAACAATATAGGTTATTTAATTGCTTCTCGACTTAAGAAATACTCACGCCAGGCAGCTTCTCTGTTATGTCTCTTTTGAAAATGAGGGATTTGAAATCGATAAAATGTATTGAATGACAGGATATCGGGAGGTAAAATATAGTGTCTATATAATAAGCTAGAAAATATACTGCATAATATAAACTATTGATTGTGTTACTTATAAACGGAAATAAATCGTAATAAAATTCATGAAAAAGAAGCCTTATATAACAACAGCTCTAGATAGTCATTACAACAATTAGGACTCTGGTAAGGTACTTTAAGTATTCTCTACCAAAAAGGGACATCATCATAATGTACTTTCTCAAATAATTTGTTTTTAACCGTGCGTCCGGTATTCACTCAATGAAATATGACTTATTGCGCTAATATTTTAGTAAATGTTCTAAATTTCCTAACATTCTAATCATCATCCTTCAAGTCCTTCATATGTCTATCTGTAGTATCCATACTTAGGTCAGTGGGAACATCTTCGTATTCATCGACAAAATTTGAAGGTTCCATTTTAACTGTTAGCTGGACAGGTCGATCATCATGGTCTCCGTGGTCGACGTAATTATTGGACGAATTCGAAGGTTTCGTTGTTAAGGACATGGGGGAATTTTGGGTCTGTCGGAGCATTGAGAGATTGCTCTCGTAATCATTATCAGCATATGATGAAGAGTCTCCTGAAGGTGATGATTTTGTTGTGAGGGACACAGGAGAACTTTGTTGGTGTCTGAGCATAGATAAATTTTCGTAATCATTCTCAGCAAAACTAGATGATTCCGACTTAACAGTTAGGGACACTGGAGAGTTTTGCTGATGTCGCAGCATGGAAATGTTTTTGATGCTTTTGAGCTCACCAGGATTTCTCAGGAATCTATGAATAACAAGTTATGCATTGTTAAAGAAAATTTGTCAAAGTATTGCAATTACTTTGGAATAATTTATACTTGAAATTTTTGATTACACTTACTGATAACAATGCCGTTCTCCTTGAACCTTTCTTAGAATATTGACGCGGTAGTAATACCGTAGAGCTCGGGACATTTTGTCATAATTCATAGACAAATGATTCTTCTGGATACCCCAGAGTCGGGCAAGGCCAGGTGGATCAACAATCTTGAAGATACCAGTTTCTACATTCTTCCATGTGATGAAACTACTGTATCGTTGACTTGGGTCGTTTAGCAATTGCTGGAGGAAATCCCACAAAAGTCTCCCATCTAAAAAAAAGAAATAAAGTATTGGGAATTATTAGTATGGACATTTATGTGAAAATTAAGTTAACATTGGATTATTGACATGTGTCAATATTTATGTTTTTAGGTACTTACTGTTATTGTATTCACCACCCTCGCTATTGGAGTTATTGGGTAGCTTAGCTCCTTGGGGAAAGGAGGATGACTTATTGTTACTATTTGAATTGGCAGTTGACTGGGCAGTGTTTCCATTGGAATTTCCATGAATATGAGTACTTTGATGGTGGTGATGATGGTTCGTTCCATTCGTTGTGAGCTGCTGGGCAGTGTTATTTTGATGTGCGTTTGACGAAGGTCTCGGTGGGGGAGTTAAAGACCCCACTGATTGATTCACTGGTGAGCGTTCAGGACTTTCTCCTACACTATCGTATTCAGAGTCGTCTGAATTATGTCCTGCTGATCCATTCGATGAAGAAGCGGATGAAGAGTGAACTCCACCATTGGCACTCCCATGCTCTTGTGGACTTCCGGCTTGACCATCTAATGAAGGGGCTGGACTTAGAGTCACTGAAGTCGTTCCTTGTTGGTGTGAAGCTGCAAAATGCTGCAAGTCTGCTATCGACCACGCTCCTGAAAATAATTCAACCAAACCTTATTTTTAATTAGTTCATTCTTTTTCACTTTGACAATACAAGGATAAGTGGAATATTCAGGAAAATTGCAATACCTTTAGCATTGAGCGGTGGCATACGAAGAGGTGTGTGGGGCGTCAAAGGCGATTCTGAAGGAGATGACGACATTAAAATTTGAAGCGCATTGTGAATGACATCTCCTGAGCATGGTGCTCTGGACTCCAAGTCAGATTTGGTCAACAGGCACAGAGCTTTTCCTGTAAGATAAAAAAAGCATAAAATGTGTAACTAATTTACAACCGGCAATTAAGATATACCTTAACACGCACATGCTTATATCATACAGACCCTACAGACTTAGGCACCCATACCATACAAACAATACACTTCCTTATTTTAGATTAACCCATATTTTTATTTCATTTTATGCTTGCTAAAGTCATTCTTGCTTCGTTGCACTAAAATCAACTCCTTAAGATTGCCAGAAGGTCAGGCAAGACTTGGAATCTTAATACCGGAACAAGACTCAACCAAGATTCGACATTGCACAGAAAAAATCTCAAGGTTGTCTCACACACGATTTTCGCCATAAACGATCATTACAGCCATAATACGATTTTATGATTGAGAAAACCACAAAGATTACAATTCATAAAGCCCGAGCGTTATTTATCTAAGTACATCAGACAGAGGAATGCATGCGACTCTTAAGATTAAACTAAATCCCACATACCTGCATTATTTCACTGTGCATAACTCGTAAGCTAAATAATTTTTTTAAATCCTGAGGGAATTTCTAAACCCTGGTTAAATTTTAAATGGAGCTTGTGCATATACTTATCTTTAGAGGTTTTTGCAAACTCCGCAAATATTTTTTCCTTCCCATAATAATAATAATCATAATCATAATTCTATATTTGAAAGGATGAAGATGATGAAAAAAGCCTCATGTCATGAATGACAATGCTCAAACTGAGTTTTACTTCTGAAATCCATTCTTTCATCTTAAGCCTCATACGGAAGTGAGTAAAAAAGATGGATGGAGTCATCTTTATTAATTTTTTTTCCAACAGGACAAAAGGAAGCCTGAAGAATAAAGAAAGTCTACCGCTGGGCTTGTATTATATTGCTTTATACTTTGTACATTTTAAGCAGACAATTTTTAAAATAGAAATAGAATTTTCAAGAGAAACCAAGCCAAATGCTGTATCATATAATATTATGATTAATACTAGCATCTTCAGCAGTAGTTCAGTAGTAGTTAATGTTAGTAGGTACTTTACTACTCGTACATATCAGTACTGTTTCGTATGATTTTAGCCCTAAGGGATACAAATATTAAATTAATCTGTACTTCCCTTTATAAAATTAGTGGGTTACAAGGATGAGAGATTGAAAAGATGACTGATTGTAATTCTGATTATACTTTATGAATTGTATGTTCTGTGCTACATGGCATGGTTCGGTGACTGAATCAAAGATGCTATTTTTATCCTAACGTCATCTCAACAATAAACTCAATCTCCCATTCTTCCTCGAGACTTTTAAATTCTTATAATACCATAGGCATATTGTAATAATAATAATCGTCGTCTTCATGAGATTCATAATAGTATGCATTCTGCGATATATAAAATAAAATGTGTACAATTATGTACAGTGCAACGTAACTGCTTTTTTTGCAACTCTCAAGCCAGGGGATCTTCATATTCACAAGAGAATTATTTATTACCTACTACTCTACTCTACACTCAGCAATTTCAAGTCCTCCTAAGTAAGTTAGTAAGTATTCTAGTGATGACAATACAATTACTTTATTGATAACTTTAAAACTTCAAGATTTACTTGTTCTTTTTTTTTATACATTACTAACCTTTACTAACTTCTACCTTTGTAAGAGTGGTTTGGACCTACTGAACTTTTACCCCTTTTTCTTCATAAATTGTACGGAAGATTGAAGATGACTTAAGATCTTAACATTATGAGAAAGGACATTTTAGGAAGTTGCGTAGAGTAAAGGATAACAGTCAACCCTTTTTTCTTTGATTCTTTCATAAGGAAGTTTAAAGACTTTTCAAAAGCCTTGACCAAGAGTTGTACTCCTGACCTATTTCAACTGGTCTTACTACCCTTATTTATTGAATCCTTTATTAATATATTTTTTATTTCTTTGCATAATTTATGAACAGTATTTAATGAGCCCGAGAATAAATAACCATAGCCAAGCCAGTTCCACTATAAATATACTCCCTGACAATCTGAAACATCCATCTGAATTCTCAATCTCCATCCATGCAAGATTCCAAAAGATAGTTTATATAAAATGAAAAAATAGAGAATCCTTTGAGATTATTTGAGACTGCTGCAAGATGAAAAAAAAACAGCAAACCTCACAACAGACGCGGTAGACACTTAAGAATATAAAGAGAAGTAAAATGCAAAAAAAAATCCACAACTAGACTACTAGACATAACATAATAGAATAGAAAATAGACGGAGATGCATGATTCTGATTTTGTTTGATGATGATGATGATGATGATACTACACGTACGAAGAAAATGGTATTTCATATTTATTTATATCGTCCATTTCATATACTTATATTTTACATTTGCATCTCACATCTAATGCATTCATACACTTAAAGATTCACGTCTTACAGAATGTTTCTTTTTCCTTTTTTTAAAAAAGAAGAAGAAAAAAGTGCACTATCATAATAATAATAATGTCACTTATAGATAGATGCGAAATAATACATTATTTCTTTCTTCCTTTTTGCACAAAAGAAATCCCATTTTGCTTTATTATGCTTGGCCATACTCTTAGGAAATAAGTTGAGGCAGGCTGAAGAGAGAACAAAACTAAAGAGAAGAAATGCCATATTACTACGTGTCTTTTTGCATAGAACAACTACTTTTGCATTTTGGGGAGAATTGTCGATCTAGTAATGTCTGTCTCAATTTGTATTACATTTTTGTATCACAAACACGAAGCCTCTAATTCTTTGGTAGTCTTTGAAAGAAGAAAAATCTAAAGAGAAGGAAGAATGAAGATGCAGTTTATCGATGTTAAAGGATGTAAATATATAGGTATTTATAACACTATGAGGGTTACACCACACCACTAATATACTACTTCTAGAGTTCTAGAGCTATTGTTGTGCTTGTACTCTTTCTTTACAAAAAAATCCAAAAATGATGATGCCAACAATTTGAATCTAGTCCATCTATAGTAATTGTTGCGGGACGGATAAAATAATAATAATAACAATAGTTCGAGTAAATTCTAAGAAAGACGAAGTAAAACTTTATAATAGGCAACATCTTTACAAATGTATTGACTGGAAAGTGTAAATATTACATTTTATCGGTAGTTAGATTCAGAATGACTTTTTCAGATAGGAAGCCTCCATGTCAAGATAGGATGGAGCTTTGGGAGACTGAAAGTTGAAGTCAATTTAAATCGCCCAAGTATAATATGTAATAATAGGTAAATTTGTTTTGGCGTCTTGTGTTCCTTTCCTACTACAATAATAGTTTTCTAGGAAGGAAAAGTCTTCTTTGTAAATTTAAAAGAATTTATTGTGAAAACAGCGAAATTCTTTTGAATCAAAATACTGGCGTCAGTTTCACAATAATCGGTTATTTTACATAAAGTATTCGACACAATCTGAAATCAAAAGGCTAATATTGATTTCAATTGCATAACATTGCAATAAGAGGCTGAGGTAATAGATAATCAGATAAAGTCATGTAATAAGAAGAAAACTTGGTCACATAATAATATAGCTTTGTAAATCCAGTCGGAAGTTTTTTGCTGTCTAAACTCAAAGTACTTACGTCAGCATTTAAGTTTAATACGCAAGATTTTAATCACATCAGATTAAATCAACGAGATGTACATGAACATGATCAAAGGGAGAATAAAAAAGGGTTGCGTCGTCCCATGTTCTACTGCCCGTCTGCTTCATATTTTTTTGTACTTACTTCCTACTTATATTCAATTGACAATCAAGTGTCACATTCATGAATGAATGTAATGTGATTACCAAAATTGCAACACATATGTCACATCATTATCTACAATGCGGACAAGTATGTCGTTGAATTATTCAGCTGAATCAATGTGAAATACGTACGTACGTAGACACAGTTTAACGTGTACATAAGGATTACTTGTAAATATATAAATATAAAATGAAATAAAATTATGAGATGAGATGAATTCATGATACGATTCAATTCAATTGTAAAACTGGATTGATTACCAAATCTTAACAAGATTTGGATTCTTTACTTTACACACACGCCACGCCACGCACACATTTTTCCTGTGACCTTCATCTCCCATTCCACAGTGTATTTATGGAATGATAATCATTTTATGATTGGGAAGATAAAACATGACAAATTTTTCATTTGTAACATATGTTAATGCATTAATAATCAAGAATGTTCATGCTGTATCTAACATTCAGATTTGTAATTTAAATAAATCCTACCTCAATCTAAAATCATGTTCCTGCTTCTACCAGAATAATGTCACATCGGCATGACAAACAGAAAGGTAAATAAAACGCTCATGGTCGGGAAGGAAGTCGAGAAAGGAACTTCGTGCCGCTTAATAATGAATTTAATGAAACGTGTAAACGCAGCTTAAGAGTCTTAAATCAATTCAAATAAAAATCTAATGAGCGTACGGCTGCAAATTTGGTTAGATATAATACATGCCTTCAATTTGTATCTGTAGTAAAAAAAATAGCCAATTTGCACTTCGACTAATGTAAGATTAACATGTCTCTTGTACATATAGATCTAAGTAAGTAGTCAGGTACGTGTCTCATAATAAAATTCTATTTTATCTACTTTACTTGACCGTTCTATTCTTGGTGCACTTGAATCTTTCGTTTTATTTGCATATCCTTGTTTCGATGCCCTCATGAGCTATAAACTTAAATCTGAGATTACTGCTTAAGACATTCTTCACAGATTCGATTTGCTTGATTAACCATCGATGCCTTTAACAAGATATGTGTAGTAATACCTAATACAGACAGCGAGTAACTTGCAGCGTAATTTCCTATATTATTGTGTTGTTTGTTACCTTGCAGGAAAATTTTAACTGTAAATTTGTTGGGAAAAAATAAATAAATCCTTCATTACAATTCCACACGGTTGTAAATTCAGCTTAGTTATATAAATAAACACTTTGGATACTTTAGAAAAATAAAAATCAAGTGCGATAATTAAATCATAATAATTAATGACTCTTCAAACGGTTTTCCCCTTTTTAAACTAAAAGTGAATATACTATAAAAATCTAAGTACCGAAACCGGAGCCTTGGTTCATTGCAAAAATAAGAAACGGAAACGGATAAAAGATAAATTTAAAAGGAAGGAGCAAATTACTATGCAAGGGTATTGAAATAAAAATACCAAGTAAAATGAAAAATTATTTCTCATAGAAATAGTAATGACATTAAATAGGATTACACATTTCATTAAATTATACTCAAGACTTAGGATTTTTACTACTTGTTTTTTTCCTCATGAAAATTTAGCTCTAATAAACACCGCATTAGCATTACTTAGCACAGGACGATTAATGCAAGTAAAGTATAAAAAGTTATTTTAAGTTGGACATGAAGTAAAATAAATTGGTTGGGCTACACAAAACACTTTGCTCAGCACTCTGCACCTATCTGTCTATTTCTGTTTTTATGGTATTTGATGTAAAAAATATTATTGTAGACAGACACAGACAGATATTCATGGTGAGGTAAACCTTAATTATCGTGGCATTCAAAAATTTAGCAATGTCCTTAAAACGGATTTCCTCATTTATTTACTCCACCACAGACAATCAAGAGTAGCCAAAAGTTTGATTTTTTAACTTTTGTACTTGATCTTTACTTGTCTCATAAGTCTAGTAAGTATTTTCCAAGAATAAGGAAATTAATTGCAATTATTTATTTGTAACAAACTTTAGATAGTCTTTGTAGAATGTTCGAAGTAAAAAGTTAAACATGGGATTTCCTTCATTGAAGAACTTCAAGAATTCATGAGTCAAGTCAAACGGTTTGTACTCACTAATGTATGAAAGTTATGTGGAGTTGTAAATATTAAATAAAAAATATTTTTCTTATTTAAAGTGTTGTTCACGGAGGAAAAGGAAGGAACTGTCAATGTGCGAAGTTGAATTTACTTTTTTGGCAAAGTTAAACAAGAATAGCGTGAGAACTGCATACATACATAATAGTTGAGAGCTACTTTTACACTATTAACTATTCTTACAAATACACATTGCACACGACATGCCAAAAGTTACTCAGCATTTAGGATTTACGAATTCGAATTCAATAATATTCTATAATAGTAAAAGAATCTATCCTACACCAGAACCAGCATGCACATAAATAATGTCGTCATTTAACTATATTCAAGCATGCTAAAACTAAAACTACCTTTTCCATCACTGATATTACTATTTACTACCCAAAAAAACTCAGGTTGCGAGAATGATTACACAAACACACACACTCTGAGAAAGAACACAAAAGGACAAAAATAGAATCAATCCTAAATCAATAGCTATTAGCAGCCGTAAGTTTCTAAGTGGTTTTGTTATGTTATGGATGTATGAGTTATTCTCTCAATGAACAAAGTTAATGTTTCAAAAAAGCACCCATTTAATGTATTTAGTCATTCATTTATGATCGCTTTTATTATTGTGTACAATAATACTCTCATGCTATTTTGTCTCTCTACTAGTTCCGGACTGATTGGCACAAACCAAGACTAATACTCAAATCGTTGTTGGCGAAATATTCTGAAAATCTATAAAACTCTTTGGAATGTATAAGGAACAAGTTGCAAATACACACTAAATATTTCTCGCACATGTTCCCACCTTCTTTGACATATATTGCTGATTAATGAGATAAATAATACCTATTTTGTATTGTACATAATGTACAGGTAGGAAGAGGTGAGTTTATTTGCTGTCCTAAATTCTTTAAATCGTTCTATGCGTGCTAAGTATTTACACAAGGCGAATATTCAGAGTTGATCGTGAGATTTTATGTTTTTTCTGTAATAATAAAATGATCAATCGTACTGAATGAACATTGGTCTGAGACGTATGCAAGATCACGAGTATGAAAAATATCATTGATTGAAAATATTGAAATTGAGGTATGTGTGCCTTACATGTGTGGTATGATAAACGTTTAAAAATATTTATGCAAAAAAGATGATTTGATTGAAACTCACCATTCATCTGGAATCTATCCGTGTCAAATGAAGGGAGGTCGAATTCCCTCTCACACCATTGGAGAAATGTCATAACATCATCTCTACTCCAGAGTCGCGGATCAGTCGCTGAAATTGAATCCAAATAGACTTATGAAATTCGCATGTTTTTAAAGCTTACATTTATTGTGGAGAAAGCAAGTGAGAAAGGATAAAATATTATTATACAGATTAAAATGATATAAATGGAGGAAATAGATACTCACCTAAATTAAGTGGGATGGTGTGTTTGATATCATAGGCGAATGGGAGTTGTTGTGCAAGGGGGGAAGGGATACTTGCAGCAGCAGCCGCCGCAGTGGCCCTGGAGATAGCTGCAGCAGCGGCAGAGACGACGGCAGCGTTTGATGCGGGTGAACCCGGTGGGGGTCCTCCTGTATGATGTGGGGGAGGTCCTAGCGGATTATATCTCCAGAGTAACTCTGGGCTAAATGGGAGCGGAAGGGGAAGCCTTTCCATTCCAACAAGACTCAAAGGAGGAACTTTCATCATCCGGGCTCCTCTTCCGGTTTCCCAGAAATCCAGCAAAATTATTTACTTAGTCCTTAGACAGTCTCCAGTTCTAGCGGATTTTCTCCCTCTTTCCTCTCTTGATCACCTACGGACAAACCATTAAATGTTGTACATTACACTCGTTCCACTCCTCATCAGACTTTCACCCGTAATATTCAACTATAGCTATCATATTTACATATATGGCACATCCCAAAAACCCATAATTCATTAGTACAAGGCTCCCTTAGCAACTTATCATTACTCTTTTCCTACATCGGTCTATAATGTCTTTTCTTTATACTTGTGAAACCGTATCACTTCATGAAATCCTTACCGCTTTGCCACCGTTATCATCATCATCATCATATCACTATTTATTACTTGCAAGCTACCATAGTTTCATCTTTGTATAGATAGACAATTAGTTGGAACTTCATAGTTTTACACTATAGTTCAAACGATAGGAAATCTATCTACTCTACTTTTTAGGTTCGAGGGTTGTTTTAAAAGTTCTTTCTGTTTTTTTCAACAATCATGACTTTTAAACCTATCAATTGATGTGAAAATGGATACATTTACGATTTTTTTGTTACACGAATAATACATTTGTTAAAGGTTGTATGTCCGATAAGGGTGCATAGAATACTTCCTTGGTCAAATTATAAACATATTCCAAGCTTTCCAAAAATTCCAAATGCTTTGTCATCTTTTACATTTTACACAATGTTAACATTAAAACTTGTTAAAAAACTGTGACGAATAAAATCCGTTTCTTCCTTTTCCCAGGAAGAATGAGTGATATTTTACCCAGAAATTCTGCACCTTACGTCACTACTGTAAAAACGGACACACACAAACACTTAAAATCTTACATCGTCTTGTTATCATCTTATGTTTAAGTTGGACCGTCTGTTTCGCAACTAATGATGAAAAAATCTGTATACAGTGCAAAATAATTGGGACACCCATTGAATTTTTTTGAAACCGAAATTGTCACTTGAGATGAAACTTATGCTTATTCCTTTGAATTCGAAACAAATTTGACCAAAATGGAAAAACTTCTAAAGGAATTAAAACTACCTGTAGGTCCAAACGAACTTTAGAAACGACCCTCACTTCTAGTCCCACTGCTAAACCACAGTGCTTCACAAGCTAATAATAAATCGGCACTTGCTATATGGATTATGTACACACAATCATATTTCATATTACTTTGAGGATTTATTCAAATTTCCAAAATTCTCATATCTGTTATCCTCTTTACCATTGTATTGTATTGACAGTGTTAACTGTGATTCTTTCCTTCGAGTTCAAACACCGAATTATCTTTATAAAAGGAAATTGTAGATTTCAATGCAATGAAATCAATATGTTTATTTTATTTTATGTATATTAAAACTTTTCCATATGAATTTTTCTTCTCAGCGGATATCGTAACGTTCTCAATATGGCCTTGACCAATGACCACCTTGTATATCCTATTCATTTGGCATAATTGATTGTGCTGGCCAAGCCAGAAGCCTCTTCTATGCACTTTCTTTTAAGAAATAAAGTCTAAGATTAATTTTAATACCTTTGTAAGGATAACCGCTTTTGAAATTGTAATACCCTATGTCCATATAGGAAGACTTTTAGGAAGAATACAATGTTATCTTACTGTCTGAAATGTGAGACATTCAAATTTAATACTATTCATTCACTCAAGCTAAAATAAAATACCGGACTTGTTCAACTGTATAGTTCTACCTAATTATGCAAAGATAAGGAGTATTGCAATCGAAAGTCTGACCTGCCATGGAACAATCTAGCTGTAGAACCTTCAGCTTTAAAAATCAAACCAGGATACATTTAGTTAATAATTAACTTGTCATTATTCATAGAAATTTTGAACTCCATAAGTTTTACCGTTTCCTATGCAAATTCAAAAAAAATTAAAGCACAAGAACAGAAAAGATAAAGTGAGCAAATAAGAAGACTCGAAGTATAGCCTTGATATTCATTTATTTTATAAAATTACAAAGACAAACGAGCCAAAGAGAAAAACGTCATTGTTATAAAATGCACTGCAAGTAAAATCAAAGTGAGTAAACGGTTTCCATGTAGCATTATTGTACCAAAGTACAAGTTTTTAAGCTTGAAGTAGGTATTAGTGCCTAGTGGTACTTTACTTACTAACTATTAACAAGAATAAAACTGAACGGAATTGACTATACAGGAGGAAAGTACAGTTTGTTTGGCAAAAGGCAAGCAATGAAATGTTGAATGTGTGTATTACAAAAAGATAGGGAATTTCCTCCTTTTTCTAGAGCCTCCTTTAAGACTTCGAATTCCAACTCTTCCAAAGGAATACTCTCCTAGTAGAGGAGCGAACAAGGCAGAGAAACCAACTTCCGGCAAACGGCTGCCGGAAGCCAGAAAAGTTTTCCATAAAAAACTATCTCAACTTCCACATCCACTACGAGACCAGACCAGACCACTGCCACTGACTGCCTCTTCCCATGCTATTATTATTACTGAGTCTAAAAGTTATAGCTTTCTAACTTTTTCGGTGTTTGCTCCGTGTTGGTCGTTCCGAATATTCGGAAACTCATTCTGTTAGCTCACTCACTCACACTAACTCATAATAATATCTTGTTGAGACTCATATCTTTATGTACTTTGTAGTAGCCATTCAAAGCTTATATTCGTACTACACAAGTAAAAAGATAACTTAAGATTAGCCTCAATTCTCAATACTGATTTTCTCATATAAAATCTATCTATTGGATAAAGCATGTTTGTCCATCCGAAAGTCACTAAAGTATACATACAGTGTGTAACATTATAGGGAAAACTGGCACTGTCTTTCTTTCATCGAATATAAATATTATCTGAAGAATTGGACAAGAAAATCATATTTCCTTGCCATGGTGGAAATAGTTCAAATATATTAGATAGCCTCTGCTCTATTTGATACATTTCACTATCTTATAGTTAAAATATGCGGTAAGAGATTGAACTATAGGAATACCATATTTTGGCAAAATCAATACAAACCGGAAAAAGGAATGTAGTCAGGAATCTCTAGAGTTTTCACAACAACCAAACCACTACCAATGTTCAATTTTCATTGTAGCCATTTCGTATTTTAAATCTACACGAGCAAATAATACTCCCTGGCCTTTCCATGTTTTGAACAAATCACCATTTTAAATCTCAAACATAGCCAGGAAGTAGATTTACAATTTAAATGATAAATTTTCAAAACAATTATTAAGCTTCTGAGAAAATCAAAAGAATATCAGATGTATAAAATATACTTCATTTGCCATTTTGTTAAATTTCCCAATGGTAAAAAAGTTGACTCTTCCATTCCAGGAAATAAAAATCATAAAACAATCTCTGTTCCAATTTTTTACCCTGTAATTGTTATTCTAAGAAAACATATTTTTCCTCTCCGAACTTATATTTAGGTAATTCGTTATTGAGCAAACTTTGTCATGAAAAATAGCTTTATTTTTACTTACGTAAAAACTAGAACAAAAATAGCGAATTTACTAAATTAACCATTAAATTGAAGAAGAACTCTTTTTTTACTATGCCAAAAGTTAAAATCTAGTTAAATTCACACTGACAATTACAATTGACTTTAATGTCCTTTGATATGTTTTTGTATACATCTCACAATAAGTAACATTCAAGTAAAAAGATGAGAGTAAGACAGATTTTTTCCAATAAAATAAACGCATAGCAAATGATAACATAAAATGCAAGAATAGATGCACATTCAATATGTACACTTTTATTGTGTAGTAAATTGTAATCTGACCCAATATAAATGACAAGAGTGGTTGCGTTGGGCTTACTCTACTACTATAAAGTAATTGAGATAGATGCATAAAAAAGAGTTAAGTGAAAAATGGTAAAGGGTTATGCCTGTTATTTTTCAGCCTAGCAGAGTATGGTTGGTATGATGAATGACATGGTTTGTGCAATATTCCATATAGATAGGTAATTCCGTCTGTATTCCCTGATGCTGATCATTCGTCCTTGCACTCTTCCTAGTTCCCGTTTCTCTCATGCCCATTCACTCTATTCACTTCCCTGTTTGCCATTTCAAGAGATCTTGGGCAAAAATTATTATTTACTGTCTTACTTATTTTTTTTATTTTACTACTACTTCTACTTACTATATCTACTTGAATCCTTTTATCTTTTTTAAGCAACCTAGCCTAACCTAATGTTGTTATTTTTTCTATAATATGAATATCTTATGTGTATCCAATCCATCTAGCCAAATTACACCTACAACCTAGAATAAGATTAAGCCATCTTCTATAGTAATAATTTATTGAAGGAAGTATTATTGCAGTTATTAATCATTCATTTAATTTATATCGCGTTATTATTCTGATTTTTATAATTGTTTACAGACTAATTCATCCAATTCCTTTTTCCGCATTAGTAAAACTAAACTTGAATTTAGAGTAGTTGCTCACCATAAACCATAGGGAAAATAGGTTTTTGGCAAATCAATATCAAATTAAAGTCCTTGACATTTTTTTAAAAAGTTAATATCTTAAGAAGAATCAAGTCAAAACATTCGATTTATACAATAGGATAAGGAATGCGTGTAATACCAGGATGAAAGTCGCGTTTGAGATAAATTATACGGAATGAATAACAACGAAAATGCAAAAGGCTTTTTTCTCTAAACAATCTTCTTCACTTCCTGGAGTTGAGTTGTTTAAATTCGACAGTTTAATCAAAACAATTTGTGCTCATTTCTGGTCCTCAAAAATAATTCTGAAGTTGGAACTTCATATTTTAGGTACTAAACCATGTCTTTTGGGACAATTGTACTGACTACATTACAATATAAGTGCGATATCGTATAATAAATACAAAAAGTACTTGAGGACCAGAGAGTGATAATAAAATTCTCTTAAAATATGTACAGTCATTATATTTCTTCATACACTAATAGTCATTCACTCACCCACCAATAATATCACCTTTTCAGAAGTCAAGGTTAGCATCAAATGTGGAGAACTATTATGATAAATTGCCTGCGATTTTAATTCACTACACTTATAGAGATAACAACACGTGGATGATTTCCCTGAAGAGGTTTCCTGATATATTTAGGAAAAAAATCAACGTTGACTGATTTTATCTCACACAATTAATTCCGTTTACTACTGCGTTTTATAATTCTCAACTTTGCTTTTGTAATTTCGAACTTTACAGTTATTACCTTTAATGAACTATTGATAAATTAAAATTATAATTCTGTATAGTAGGTAGGATATTATATATATAAATGCCACCTGCACATGAGCACGGGTACAAACAACAATTCTAAAAAATATTATATTATATTAGAGTTGAAAACGCAATGGGTTAATGTTAACAGTAAGGATAAAAGTAAGTAGGAAGTAGAATATATTTTTTCACGAAACGCAATAGCAATAACTAAATCGTTTAAATAGGTCAACAATCATTACAACCGCAGTATGTCATATTATTTCGTACTACACTACACTACAGTCTTAGGCTATCTTACATAAGTTTCATGAATACCTAGTAGATCCGGAAATTTAAAACAATAAACGCCATGTGCAATACGTAATGACAAAGTACATTAATACCGGGTGCGGAATATAATATAATATCATATCACCACTTTATAACTTTATAGTTAGTTCAATGGCTTTAATTTTCAAGGATTTACACTTTACACAAATAATTCCAGGTAGAATGAGACACCCTTCAAGTACGATTTTATAAAAGCATAATCACTCCCTATCTATTTATATGTCATCGACAGGAAGAGAATAAAACGAAATTTAGTGTTATATTATATAATAAACCGGATCGGTTTACCATATTTTCATACTGATACGGATGACAATTGAAATTGAAATTACGAGAGATTTATGAAATACTCCTGGGTAATTTACTAACCCCTTCTCTAATCTTCCTATCATCATTTTTGCAAAAGTCCGGTCTTTATGTCAATAAACAGGAATTTTACAGTTGAGATATGATAACAAATTAGTAATAAAACATCTCACCTGTTTTATTTGATTGCAGCATAAAAATACATTCCTTTTAAATACACGAAAAAGTTACGTATCCATGCAGTAGTGCTCTAATTTTTATTCTCCAATTATCCATATGATTATGCGTGTGTGTCGTGTGTGAATATATTTGCCATATATTTTATGTTATATTTGTTTTTTCTTGCAAATAAATTATTTGCTTACTTGGTCAATTTAACCGATAGATATGAACCCTTTCCGTCAGCCAGTATGTAAATCGTATAATATTATGAAATTGGATAAAAAAATCAAAATTAGGTATGTCGGGTGTTGGATGTTGGTAGGAAAGTATGATTATATATATTATGATACAGGAAAAACTTTCATCATCATCAGACGAAATCATCCTCATCGCATCATCATCCATCACTTACACTTTACACATTAATATTAAAATGAGACAGGAGAGAAATATATGAAAAATCGTGCTTATTGCATAAACTATTTAGTAAGTGTGATACACATAAACCTCATTTCCACAATTATAAATGTAGGCAGGACAAAGAAGGAGGAACAATTATTATCACTATTGTGTGTCACACTACTCACACATTTTTTATTTCTTTATTAAATCCAACTATAAAACTATTGCATAATTCTAACTTCTTTAACACGCTTCCAACAATGGGAAACAAAAAATAAGCAAAAGACACATTATACTCAAATTAGGTAGTAGGTAGTAAGTTTTATCTATGGGAGACATAATTTCTTCATGATTTTAAGGCACAAGAAGGTTTAATTTTTAAATGTTAAAACAGTGTTAACAAATTTACAAAAGGAGGATTACAAATTGCAAAACTTAACTACAAATTGTAATCGCAGCTTTTTAAAAAGTAAAATTCCTTTTTCTTTTTAAACTCTAAAACAAATGCTTCTTTAAAAGTTGAAAATTCTTGCAAAAATATTTATAAATGGATTGGGGCTAAAAACATTTGCCAATCTTGTATGTCATACTTGTAAAAAAATCCAATAGATAAAATATCATTTAAGAAGTCAAATTTACCTACACATCTCATGATTTTTTTCTCCCAAATATTATAAGTGTGTGTACTGTACTACATATTACTCTAATTAATATTATCGAGATTTATTTACTTGCAATGATATCTATGCCGCCAGATTTTACGTTAAAGAAGACAGTGAACAGGACAACTGGTTTCCTTCCCCTTCCTTTTTTCTGCAATATTATTTATACTTATACAATGATTAAACTTTTTTTTGCACAAATCATTTTATAAGATCTTTATGCATCTATCAACTAATTGCAACAATCTAATATCTGTGCTGTGCATCACTCACTCCACACTCACTATATACCTTGTGCACCCATACCACAGCTAGACAGTAAGTAATTTCTAACTATACTAATGCACACATATAACTAACTGACTGTGAGTAACTTGTTGCAATTTTACGAGATAAATTATTATACGAGCAGTTATAATAATAATATAATAATGTTCAATTCAATGTAATGTTATAAAATGCGGATATGCGTACTTTGTGTGTGTGGACATAAAGAAAAATGAATTCCTTATTCCTCCTTCGCCTTCCTCACATTTCTTACTCAAGTAGGTTTTTTAGTCTTATAAACTTTAATTATGTTTGTCTATGGGTTTATATAGGCATCATGTCTGACCTGTCTTGTACAAATTATTATACACTTATTAGCATCCTATCTATCGGTACATTTTTTTTAGTTAGATGATGAACTATTTGCACTTACAAATACTTTGCTAATATATTTTTTTGCAGTCTAGTAAACAAGAGGAACTAATCGTTAATGTTAAATGTTGATGTGCACAGGATATTGCGGATGGATATTTTTTTGCAGACACTTACCAACCAACTGCTATATTGTTGGATAAATGATAAAACATGTAAATATATGCATGCATGCAATAATATTGCAATATGGCACGACCTACATTGTCTAAGCAATTAGTGATCTTATCCTTATTTCTGCTTGCCGTTTTTGACAAAAAACACTTCCCAACTTCCATAAAATAAAATACAACACAAGAGTTTATTTAATCGTGGGGGATTGTGTATGGATTTTTATAGATGACACAATTATTACTACGAATTCTGTTGTGGTTTGGCTTGGATATGCAATTACCTGCTTCCTTGTGTAATTTTCAATTTTCAATATGCAAATCAATTATTTGCTCTTTTTTATCAATGGAAAATGTTCTACAGCTACTGGTCAGTCTGTCTGTTTTTTTTCTATTTATTTATTAGGTTGCTCGACTTTGTGGGCTTGAGATTCATCAAAATTTATCTTTTTTGTGTGCATGCCTTACATTTTTATACTATTCTTGTATTTTTACCTGTTTACTTATTCACAATTTTTATGGGGCACAAATAATTCCAACCAATTGGGACCAATTCACACCTACCGTGCCATATTCAGCTGTGAATTTGTAACAATTGATTTGTGTGATTACTTACGGTGCTGCTTATTTTACTTATCATTTTGTAAACATTTATTTCGTGTCAATAAATAAGACAGAAAAGCATGTCGTTAAATTGTACACACAGTGCATTTTTCAACGGGTAAAAACATGAGTAAAATAATTATGCGTTGCAAACGCACCTGGTTTTTTGCAATGAAGTATTAGCTAAAGCTATATATGACAAATTGGGGATTTGGGATTTATATTTTTTTGTGAAAAAGGTAAATATTAATTTGATAAAAAAAGATCCTCTTTGTTAAAAATAATTATTTCAAATACATACACAGACTTCAGATATCTATTAAATTAATCAAAGCTCAAAGGAAGCTTCGGTTTTTCCACCGTTTGCAACTTTACGACAAAATTACAAGATAGGAAATGAGTAAGAAACCTCTACTCTATTATCTAGAAAAGCTCAGAAGAAGAGAGAAACATCCTGGCTGGAAATCCTTTTTTAATCGGATACGAAATTTTAGTATTTTTTCCCGGAACTTTGGGAATTTTAGCACAAATAGTAATTGAGAATAAATTGACGACATAAAAGTAACAAGATGGACGTGTAAAACATGTTTTACAGGAAGTTGATACCGGAATTTAAACATGACCATTCATTATTATTACAGCATCACATCCATATTACATCGATACAGTAAAAACTATTCGACTCATCGTAATAATAATGTGATGAATACTAACTAACCAACCATCCGAGTTCGACTTAAGTCAGAGACAGCGGTTGGTTTGGTAAACTTGCCACTTCTAGTGGCTTTTCGTTATCTCATAGTAAAGGTTAGCTTTACCACTTGAAAAGAAGTTTTGAACCTTCTTATGAGTCAACTTGGGATATTTGGAATGCAGTTTCTATTTAATGCAAATCTCTAATAATGCTTACTATTTAATATATTATTTTCATGGGCAATAAGTTACTGTAAATTTTTTTTACCAAAATTGGAAACTCTATTTAGGTAAAGTCTGAGGACACGTGGCATTGACACTTTTCTAAGACTTTGATAAGTTTCATGACAAGCCTAAGCTTTATTGAATTGATGTAAAAGATAACATATTTTTTACTCTTTAAACAACAAAACCAGTAAAATAGTATATAGCAAGTAGTTTTGAAAAGTGACCAAATAGACCAA
This sequence comes from Isotoma caerulea, assembly GCA_034696405.1. Lineage (NCBI taxonomy): Eukaryota > Metazoa > Arthropoda > Collembola > Entomobryomorpha > Isotomidae > Isotoma > Isotoma caerulea. Next base: position 4,959 of record JAQFZZ010000061.1, on the reverse strand, counting down.
CGGGACAAATTGAAAATCACTAGCATGTTAATTTACATTAATTAAATACGATTGGGATTTAACAAATTGTCAAGTGATAAACTAATTATTTCGAAATCTTCAGGTGATACACTAATTATTTCGAAATGTTCATGTTTACCAAACTTTATGGTAGTCAATCAAAGTGCTCAAAGATAAAGATAAGTAAATTTATGATATCTATTCCTGGATAGTATTTTTAAGCCTCAACTGAAAAGTGTAATCTTGAGTTTATAAAAATTTTAAGATAATTTTACTCTAATTTAATTCAATTAAAACCCTAAAACCGTTAGGTTTTAAAACTTTAAATCAAATTAAATTAAACAAAAAATAAAATTAAATTCATCGCAACGTATTAAGAGCCACTTCCTCATTTCATCAAGAAGTAAAATATTATAATTTCAATGATGAATGATAAAGATTAAGATTAAGAAACTAGCCTGGTTATTCTATTTAAACTTAAGATACCTTTTACATGCATGCATGGTATGTAAAACTTATTAAAAGATGTTCGAAGGAAGTAAATAATCGAAAATAGAACTGAAATGAAATGTAATTCACCATTCAATGTAAATCCAATCGAATCCAAAAAGGGAATCCAAAATCCAACTGATGAATAATATTTTAAGCTAAAGTAATCGTGTGCGTATATGTTCGAATGGGATCCAAAACCGCACTGATTTCCTCTTCCTCCTTTCTTTATCAATCAATCAATCACAACCCAGCTTGGGTCCTTGAGATGAGAAAAATGCAAAATCCCGATGCTGATTATCTTCTCTAAATATTTTAATCTGCTCCTTCCTCAGTATTATATTACTATACTAAATGGTAACTCAACTCGTGATTTTTATGTATGAAAAAATTAATCACTATTATTATATTTTAAATTATTTAGAACACAGGAAGAAATTCATAAGTTAAATCCATATAACTTACTACAAGAAATTTCTTCGGAATCACAGATAATATTTTTTATTAAATAATTATGAAATCACTTATAGATGAAACCGTAAATTATTTCTACAATTAATTGAACATAAATCACAGAGAGTTGTCACTTAACCACAAATAAATAAGTAGAATAGAAATAGGACTTCTTATGTATGGTGACTAAGAAAAATCTTTTTACACACGTCTGTCCAGGTTGATAGAAAGAATACCACTGACTTCAGAAAGTCTATGGAGTAAAATCCCAGAGAAGAAAATCCAAGAAAGATCCAACCAACACAAATCCAACCTAAAAAGGTTACATTCAGTCCTGTGGTAAAAGGACTTAAAAACTCCAGTCCAGAACGAAATAAGTCAGACCGTTTCTTAGAATCACACTTTTAGACAGAAAAACTCAACACTTGACTCTTGGGACGGAAACTGTATGAAAAATATTGCCCTACCTGATTTTTTTCCTTGTAAAAATGTTTAAATTGTTATAATTTTTTCCCCCAAGAAAAAAATATCCTTTGATATAGTTAGAAATAGAATCGGTTCTTCTAATTTTTTCTTGTATAAAGGTTCATTTCAGATTTCACTACTTATTATTATTAAGTTGACCCTTCTTTTTACTTCTTATTATTTCCTTTGTCCTTTTTTCTCTGTAGGTTAAGAGAGGATTTTTCAGTTTGAAATTCTTTAATTTATTATTTAACTTTATTTATAAGAAGAAAATGTTTTCTTGTTCGATGGTTTTTTAAAGAAATTGACCAAGCAATCCTGCACTGTAGATGTTGTAGGTGCAAATGAATCGATGAATTAATCGAGTGTGGATTAGTGAGGTTTTTTACTAATCGCACACGAATTAGGTAGGTAGTGGTCTTTAGGAGAGAACGGGACACACATACATACGGACGGAAGGACTACTTGAGAACAACTGCTTAACACTCTCAACTATTACTTGCCTCTCAGTCTTTTTCCCTATTCCCTTTTTCGCCAGTTACAGTTTTCCGTGTTGCAAAAAAACTTTTTGCACTACGAGAATATACAAGTTGTGGGATAGAATCAACTTTTAGCAAAGCCAACCTAACTTAAGAGTTAAAGTTGCATTGCATTCTCTCTCTCTCTCTCTGCTAAAGTATACGCATGGTGGATATGAAAGAAGAATTGCAAAGCAGGATATGTCTTTGGGAACATTGCGAATTACTGCACATCATAAATGAATGTGTACAACGTAGCTAATACTTCCACAATTCGTAATTCGCAATCATCAGCTATTCTCCTATGTAACTACACTATCTATCTAATAATATTATCCATAATAGAGTTAAATGCATGGTATGCGCATCCATGTATGATGGAATTGTAGGTAAAGCTTTAAAACTACCTTTGTGATCGGGTTCGAACCACGTTACACCCTTACTTACATTATTCTTTATTCATCCCTTAGAGGAATTATATTATATTGTTTAAACTTCTTAAACTCTCCTTCCTTAAACATTGTCTTGAAAGAAGTAAGACCTGGATGCTTAGAGAGAGAGAGAGGAAGGGGTTAACTCGGAATGTCTGCTATAACTTTGTATCTTTCTTTAGTTTAACCATTTGTTCCTTCTTTGTGGTTTGGTTTCCTAGCTTGCAATTGCCGATTGGGTATATTTATGCAAATTTAACCAGCTTAAAAGCTTCATCATAATCATCTCAATATTAGCCTAGGTTCTTTAGCCAAACCAGGTGGGGTAGAGTTGCATTTGAATTTAAGATACTGACTGAAATGAAACTTATCACTACTACTGGATTACTGATTATTATTGCAGTTGATCAAGTCAAATGGATTTTAACATTGGTGCAATATCTAGTTTGACAATAAAAGTATTTATTTATATTTTAGGTTTGAGAATGCATACCACTTTACTATATACGAGTAGTATAATGCTTTTTAAAAATTATTTAAACTGTGAAGTCAGTGGTTGGGTTTGGTTGTGTAGTAGTAAAGTTCCTCACAGTAGTGGCTTTTTACTCAAGGAACTGAAACATCAATTCAATGCATAAATACACAAATGTTTATTTATACACCTCCCACCTACTTTAATATATTTTATCTTGTATCTTGATTTCAGTTGGACTATTAATTAAAAGGAGGAATTGAAAATTGACTTGAAAATGAATAGGAAAAGGTGCACCCACTAGCCAGTCTATTGACATCCTCTAGAAAGAATGTGGAAGCCAATGCAGTATAATATTTATACAACCTACCTTAATAGTTTTACAATAGATAAGCAAGGATGGATTTAATGAGCAAGGATTACACATTAAATTATCAAATTATCATCAAAAAGAGTAATTATTCTTTTTTTAGGAAGATGAGAGGTTCGTCTTCCATTCTATACCCACTGACTGAATTAATTGAGATGGCTAATCTGATTACGATACGAATGCTACGAGTAAAAAAACGTTAATGAGAAGAACTCCCTTCCCTATTTTGAAGATTGTATACTTTTTTTGTAAATATTAGTAACTAAACTAACTGATGTTTTCTAACATGTAATTATTATGATATTTGAATGTTATACTGAGGGTATTTTTAAGCTTGAAATTTGCTACGATTGAGACTGTGCTTTAGTATTTTAACAATTCGTCATGTTATTATATTATATGAAGCTATTATGTTATCAAATAGGGAAGTGTGCATGACTGTAACATTTTTGAAAAAATTATTTTTAATGTTTTTATATCATGATATTATTATTAGACATGTGAGTGAGTATCTTGCTAACTTTTATTTTAATAAGAATTTTTGCATGCGAAGGCAAAACTGGGCAAGATGTAAAAATTAAAGAGAGAAAAAGGTGTAGTGTGGCTTGGCGGAGTTGACTATTCTGAAGTCAGTGCTATTTTATGATTATTTTACGAATGAAGTGCATAGGATTTTATGATTACTGTTGGTGCGGTTACTTTTCGTTGTGTGGATTTTGCAAATAAGTGTGCTAACTATGAAGGAATCGCGTTGATAGACAGATGGGCGTTTTGTCTTGTCGCAGTTTTAAGGAAGGGAACACTTTTGTTTATTTATTTTTGGATATTTAGGCTAATGTGATTTCCGGAAATTATTACATTCATTGTCTTGATACAAATGCATAATCTTGTGGGTTGATATTTTTAGAGAGAATTTTTACACTTTATGCAACTGCCCTTTCTCTACAATTAGATTTTAAATGTTTAAATTAATTAGACCTACCAAGTGTAGGAAAAATTCCTGGAAATTTTTATTTCATGCTTACTTTCGGCATTATAAAGCTATCAAACCGTATTTTATTTTAACTTTTTTACAACTTCCGTGTCCTTCGGTTATTAATTTTGATTTAGTCATTAACATTTAAATTATTACGAGTTTTGCCAAAAAAAAATTTCATAATTTATTCAGTCGTCAAAGAAAATGCTTAAAATTAATTTATTATCTTTCCCCACAAATCCCCATAAGAGATGATAAGACAGATAATACTTAGTGTAGGATAGAGGATTAGCCTGGCTGTCTGGTGTCTCGTCACCACTAGTAAATGACACTTTGTTACAGTCAGCGGTTCACAATTGCATCTTTTTAAGCCTTTTGAAATTATAAAAAAATTCTCAACGATATGAAAAACTTTTAACTACCTTACAGCTTTTACATGTACATACATGAAGTAGTTTAATGTTCTTCCTTATTTTTGTATTTTAAAAAGATGGCTAAGGTAATTGAAAGTTTAGACAACCGTTTTTTAGAAGGTACTCAAACAAAAATTTAAAGGTGATGAAAGATGGGAAAAGTGATAGACAGCATCTAAACATCTTTTATTTTATTTTTTTTTTACTTTTTAAAAATAACATAACAATAATCGTTGAATTCGACTTTTTTGTGAAGTACATATATTTCAATAGTTCTTAGAATAGACGATTTTTTTATATCGAAAAACTTACTTAAAAATTGAAATGCTATTAAGAGTGAATTGATTTTCCACAATTACCAAGTCTACCTAC
>JAQFZZ010000060.1:0-40331 GCA_034696405.1 Isotoma caerulea | reverse complement strand
TCTCCTTATAGGACCCCTTAGGGCCCTATAAAATTCCCCATTTTGACCCATTAGGACCCTATGAAAGTCCCTATAAGAACCCATTAGGACCCTTTAAAATTCTCCTTATAGACCCATTAATATCTTAAAAAGTCCCCATGTGGACCCAAAAGAACCCTATAAAATTCCTCAAATGGATCCATTAGGACCCTATGAAAGTCCCTATAAGGACCCATAAGAACCCTCTAAAATTCCCCATTTGGACCAATTAGGACCCTATAAAATTCAAAATAATGACGCATTAGGAACCTATAAAATTCCTTATAATGACCCATTAGAACCCTACAAAATTCCCCATATGGACCCATTAGGATCCTAGAAAATTCCCCATATAGACCCATGAGGACCCAACAAAAGTCCTAATAAGAAACTATTAAAACCCTACAAAATTCTCCTAAAGAACCCCTTAGGGCCCTATAAAAATCCCCATATAGACCCATTAGGACCCTATAAAATTCTCCTTATGTACCCATTAGGATCGTATAAAAGTCCCCATATGAACTATTTAGGACCTTATGAAATTCCCTATAAGGACCCATTGCGACCCTACAAAAGTCCCCATTTGGACCCATTAGAACTCTATGAAACTCCCTATGAAGACCCATTAGGACCCCACAAAAGTCCATATAAGGACCCATTAGGATCCTACAAGTGACTATATGGACCCATAAGGATCCTACAAAAGTCTCAATATGGACCCATTTGGACCCCACAAAAGTCTATATAAGGACCCATTAGAACCCTGCAAAATTCCCCACATGGACCCATTAGGATCCTACAAAAGTCCCTATATGGACCCATAAGGACCCTACAAAAGTCTCAACATGGACCCTGTAGAAGTCCCCAAATGGACCCATTAGGACCCTACAAACCTTCCCATATGGACCCAATACGACCCTACAAAAGTCACTATTATAGCAACCGCAATTTTAGCCCTAGCAACACCGTATAAAATTGACAGAAAAATTGGTTCTATCGCTGCTTGGTTCTACCATTTACAATGGTTTATTTTTACTTTTATTCAGCTATCTTACAAATTTATTGAACTTTTCCTATCAAAGAGTTGAAAATTTAAAACTACTGGGAATGTCTGAATTGGACTTTTGTCCTACTCCATTCACTCTGGATCTGGATTCTGGATCACAGTATATGAGTATGAAGTAAGGTTCAACCTTATGAAAAGTGGATGAAAAGATGATGCAATATTTATGATGTTATATTTCTAAGTGTAGCATATTACTGAAAAAAGTTTTTATAAAAAAATTTCACGTCCGTCCACCTGTACAGAATGATTCAAACCAGGGCCAAAACTATCCTATTTTCATATTGTTGCATCAAAGCATAAAATTATGAAAAGAAGCTCAAGGCTACCTCTAGGTCATTTCTATAATAACTTCCGATCCGATTATCCAGCATGAAATTATAAGAATAACTTCAGGACATCATAAAAATTTTATAGGTACTATTAATGGGCTATTTAACCAAGATGATTTACAAAGTTTTATTATGATTTATGAAGTGAATTACGAAGTATCCTAAAGCTAACGCCTATGAAGGAGAGTTGAGCTTTAAATTTTAAAAAAACAAATGAGTCATTTGGTTAATCACATCTACCTTAAATTAACGGAAACGGGATGTCAACAATCATATTATGCAAACTCACACAAAGAATGGAACAATAAAGATGACAGTAACAGTAAAAAATGCATGCATTTAGTTATGCTTGGCACATACGCAGAAATAAACACGCATGCATGCTTTTGAAATGTTTGTTTAGCCCAAGTGTATAATTTATCTTTAGCTGTATCAATAGCGCATACAATAACTTTAAACTATTATTTAAAAAATCAAAAATGATAATAATAAATAATATGTATAATTAATTTGTTAATTTTATTTTTTGCAATATTATTTCATGTAAGAAAAATATAAATATGGCGAAACATTTATACCCTCATAATATTTCTGCGTAGAATCAACAATGAATTCTCACTAATGTATCACATAACATTCACAGCTAAGTTTCTACTAACTACTACTATAACAGTAAAAAAATATCATTTAAAAACGAGAAAATATAAAATTTGGAAATTATTTTTTCTTCGCAGACAGAGTCGGTAGAAGATTTTTATCGAATACACCCCTTTCATATAATTTTTTACAAGCTTCTAAGAAGGCAGCCCGCTTAGCGTTTTCTTTACCTATCATACTTGGACCCTATCAAAAATACATATGAATTATTTAGTGCCACATATTATTCATAGATAATTAGTGTTCTTTGATTTACACGACTCTACTTACTGTTACGATTTCATGCACAGGTGAGTATGCTGGAAGTTTTACGTAGCCTTGATATAAATCCTTATCTAAGTCAGGCTCTCCACGGCGCTGATCCACTCGCTTTTCAAAACATAATGGCACAGTTATAATTTTACTGTCTTTGGAAATTAGCGTGAGGTTACGTTGCTTAAGAACATCACAATACCTGTGAAATAATCAAGATTTTTATCTTGCTATCACTTATTCATTCATAGACTTAACTTATGCAATAATTATATCTATCCACCTGTTTATCAGACTTATCGCGGCATGCATAGTAATTACGGGGCTTTCCAGCGTACAGCCTGGACGGAAGGCCATTGCCTCCAATTGATTCAGCCGTTTTTCATCTTCAAACGCTTCTTCTTTCTCATCCAAAGGTTCTATGTCAATTGCATCTTTGACGATTCGCATTTGATGCTGAAGCGACTCCGTTATTCTTCCTTGGAGGTATTTAAAATGTACGATACGGGCTTGGTCAGTCGAAGCTTTCTCCTCGGGAAGAAGAACAAAGTACTTTGCTTTGTGATTTCTGGCGCGCCCCATGGACTGGATGAATGACGGATATGACACTATGGGGTCAAACCGTACTACAAAGTTACACGACTGAACATCCAGACCTTCCTCGAGGATAGATGTGGCGATTATTACATTTACGTCTCCCGATCTAAACCTATAGTTACAATTAATCACTTAATGAGTTACCTACAATCCCAAACGCACTATGGAAAATGAATTAGAAACTTACGCTTCGAGAATTTCGCTTTGTTGCGACAGCTTTTGTCTATATTTAGTCCCTTCACATTGGCCACTGCAATAATTGGTTCCAACAACTACGGCGCAACGTATAAAACCCCATTTATCAGGGAATGATAGGCTTAAGTTCTACGATATTAGTTAATAAAAACCCATTCATAATTCCGTTACTATCAACTATCAGCAAAGTACAATGAACTTTTGAACAAAAGTTATTTACCTCTAATATAGACGCGAGACAGTGTGCTTCGGTTCGTCTTTTTACGAAAACAATACCACAAAGATCGTCCACATTTCTGTGTCAAAAGAGTAAAAAAAGCAATCAAGTTTCCATCGGAGAAGTCAACAATTTCTAATCGATTCAAACTAAAAGAATCTTACTCTCGAAAGTCTCCCAAAATGTTTAGCAGTTTCGAAACTTTATTCGAAACTCCAACTTCTGTGAAAGTCAAATCACATATCTGATTAGAGGCTATAGTATAGCAATAAAATCTATAATTCAAAACACAAGGATAAATTAAACATAAAAACAACGACATTTCTATTATTGAATGAATAAATATATATATAAGTATTTCATACATAAATCGTCGTAATGAGGTTAATAGATATAGTCTGAGATGCGGTTTGACCACTTTAAATACTGCGGTTTTGAAGTACTGATACTTGATATTAGCGGCCATCATCGCTCCGTAAACACTAAAATTTTATTATTTACTGTAGATAGAGATTAAGATTTCTAACAACAACTTAGAAAAAAAGAAGAAAATATTTTTACCCAAGTTCATAGTAAACAGTTCTAATATCGTCAATCGCTCTTATGATGCTTTGATATTCCTTTTTATCTTGTTTCATTCTTCTCAACTCAATCATCATAGCCTGGATTAAATCATTATTATTCATTTGTTTTGTTGGCTAAAATAAATTTTTGTTCGGCCTTCCGCGATTAATGCCGGCAATTATTTAGAAATACATTTCAGGAAAAATTACCTCCGTCGTTGGAGGAGCTATTTGTGAATTAATAGAGTTAGCCTTATCTTGAAATATTTCCAGTGTTTTTTCAAATAAAATCTGGCAATCTGATGACCCGTTTTCGATATAATCGGTTTCATAAAAGCGGAAGACAACCTCCGCTTTGGTGGAATAGCTGAAATCAATAGAAATATTAATTGAAAGCTCAATAATTAAATTAAATTATACTTAAGTTATTGAGAATAGTAATTTTGCTTACAGTAGAACTTTTTCGTATTCTTCAAAAGTTACAGCTTTTGAGCAAAGCAGCTCCTCTACCCCTTTAATTGCATCATCTAGATTACCTCTCACTGTCTTTTTAATTATTGTGGCAGATAAGCCTAGAATACGGGGAAGCTTTTTATCTGGTTCGGTTTTCATTATTTTACGATACTTCTGCAGAAGCTATAAAAATTTAATTGCATGTTAGATTAGACAACAAAAAAATAGGTAGACATTAATACTAAAATCAATGCTTACCAAACTAACATGATGTGCTTTTAGTGCATTGTGGCACTCATCAATAACTAATAGCGAAATTGTATTAAATGTAATAAACCCATGCTCCATAAGCTCCAACAAAATAGCAGGAATGATAACGAAGACCTATTTATATATTTAATTACTCAATCAATTCAATATCAATTAATTAAAATAAAAACAATTGAAATAAACTCCGATATATTACTGAAGCAAATTAACTATTAACCTCTGAGGAAGCAATTGCTCCTTCCCAATGTTTCCACTGATTTCTATTCCCACCGTGTACAATTTGCACTTTATAATTGGTACACTTTGAAATGTATTCAGCTTGTTGTTTTAACAAGGGTATGGTATTTGCTAGGAAAAAAATTCTTTTGCCATTTCTGCAAGTGTATCAAATAAATCATTCCATGTTATAAATAACGATTACAAATACAAACTGGATGCGTTAAGTTTAGCAGAATTCTTACTTTACTGTATCACGAAAAAAGTTCATTAGCTTAATGGCGATCAGAGTTTTCCCACTTCCCGTGGGTAAATAGGCAATGGTATTTCTTTCTTTTGCGCACTGGAAAAGAGCTTCCTACATAGTTAAAATTCATCATGTTATAAATAAAAATAAAGAAATTGGCAATGAAATAAGGAAAGTTTTAGCTATATCATAAAATGTACCTGATAATCTCTTAAAACAGAGGCTTTAGGTGATGAATTAGTATCATCTCCAGGCTCAGCTGTATTATCAATCGCTTTATTACCATCATCATTTTCGAGAGTTTCGGTATCATTGACAGTATTTGGCCGATCTGCTTGATTAGAGATTTGAACGATTGACGTAAGGAGCAAATCCATCTAAAATTCAAAAAAAAAATTACTGATACAATTCAATATTGAATATATAATGATACTGAGATGAACATATTAAACAAACATGCACTAAACTAACCCCGGAATCTCTATCTTCGACAACAGTTCCAGTGTCGGAGAAAAGGTCAGTGGCTGACGGTGACGAGTTTCCACTGTCCATTTCATTTTCTTTATCAAAGCGATACGATTCTAATAATTTGCTTAACTCTTCAACGTCTTTGTCGTTAAGAGGTCTATTGTCATGGCTCTGATTCGTTTCCCAAGGAATGGGGGAAGACTCCCTTTTATCAATGCTTTCTCCAGCAGGACGATCAGAATGTGCCCCTGCAATAGGTATAATTTATGCTTTATTATAATGTTTGCAATACTATACTATATCTAAACATTTTTAAGTTTTTAAGAACGATAAAAGGCAAGCCTTTGTTTGATTTAATGATACTAACACAATATATAAATTAATATTTGTATCTGCAACCTTTAAAAATCCCGATTTGAAAAGAAAGGTTAATTTGTAATTAAAGGTATCTCAAAAATTAAAAGTGAAAATCGTTTTTAGTCAGTCGCAACGTAATTATTAAATGATGAGCATACCTAGAATGTTGGGAACTAACGATGACGCTGCATCAATTTCTAGGGCATCAGCAGGATTAACATCAGAACTCTGTACCTCGGAGACGCTTCCTGCTCCTTCAGCAAGTCTATCCGTCTCATAATCACCGTTACTTGTGGCTTCGACTACGGATTTACAACTCGTTTCTGGAGCTGAGAACGTCATTGGAATTGTTATCAAACTCTTAAATTTGGGTTCTATAAAATGATAATTTATCATTTCGTCTGTTAAACTACATTTATCTAAAAGTTAAATACATTTATGCTTACTCCAAGGGGGAGTACGTTACTCCCCCTTAAATTTGTTTATGACACTATAGTGTCTTTTGAAGTTGATTTACCCCTAACTGCCTAGCTCATGACGAAAAATGACAAATTGTAAACAAAATGTTACAAACAAGACCAGGGTATAAATAAGTACTGCTACGAGTAAAAACGAAAGAAAATTCTTAAGCATCAATAGCATCATTTACAATTATATCATTTTGAATTTAACTTCAACTAGATATTTATGTACTCCAAACTTTCAGGATTAAAAACAAGATATAGCTGAATAATTAAAGAAATGAATGATAATAATGAAAGACAAAGCACAAAGAGAGAAAGGGAGAGAAAGACAGAAAATGAGAAATAGTTTTTTACTTCTTTGAGATCGAATGAATATTTTATAGTCGTCTTTTCCTCGGGATGATTGTGCATCGGATGGCTGGTGCGGGTCTGACATCGTTGTATGTAATATATAAAAAAAAGTATCTACTGTTGACTGGGCCGGTGGACTATTATAATTCTGACTCGTGTTCTTCTATCATCTATCTGTTCAAAATTATGACACAATTAAGAATAAAAAGGTTTCCGATGAGTTACAATGAGTTTTAAAAGGTGTAGAGAACTGAGAATTACACACCACGCGTCCAAGCCGGCATCAAATTTCGACTATGAATGAAGTCTTGGACCCTCTCCGTTTTCTCTTGGTACAAAAATATTGACTATAGACAGATTATCACTCCAGCAGCCGGATGACAGCAAGACTTCGTTGACTAGGATGACCACACCGCAGACATCCAAATTCAAAAACGTGTCTTATCTCTCTCCGTGTTCTCTGGATAAGAACAAATCTTCTAAACTGTGCTGGCTTCACAACAACGGTCAACGGTTAAAAATCAAGTCTTTATGTCTCTCCTCGTGTTCTCTGCATGGTGGGTAATGAGATCACAATGAACAAAATTAAAAAATGGCGAGGCGACGCCAGTCAGTCTCACTCAAAATTTGAAAGCCAGTGCAGTCTTTCTCTCTCTCTCTTCTACGTGTTCTGCGGTGTTCTCTAAGAACAAATTGATGAATATCACACACCAGTCTCACTCAATGAATGCAGTCTTAAATTATGAAAAATAAAGTTTTAATTCTCACAGTTATTGTCAGTCACTATCTTAGATAAGCATAAGAATAAGATAAAGCTAAGACTAATAATTTGTATAATAAATATACTATCTATAATTATGCAATACTATGTGCCATACTCTCAGCAAGTGTGTGTGTCAAGTTGTCAAGTCTAGTCTCTTCTTTCTTTCTCTATAAGAATGCGAAAGACCACAAGAATCCGATCTATCTTCTAGAACATTCAACTAAATCCAGCTATATCGTCGTTATATGAATGGAACTTATTTTCGCTTGCATTACACATTACCACATTGCATATTAGAGATATGCATTTACGCTGAATGAATGAACATTGCATTTTGCAACTTATTGCATAAATGCATCCTTCCTATGTACTCATGTAATGCAAGAAAATTAAGGGTTTTGCTGATTTGTTTTAGATGTTTGTATACCATTTTTATCCGAAGTTTGGATACTGTCAGAACCGTTTATAAATTTTACACAGGGTTTAATTTTGGTAATACTGCTCGATGATTTATAAATCTTTCACGTCCTCCATAAGTTAAAACTTCGAGTATTTTAAAAATAAACCAGTATCTTCCACAAAATGTATTAACGGTATATTTGGTATGAATGAAATGGTTTTACTTCTTCCTTCTGTGGCTGGACTAATATTAATGACCAACTGATAAGGTATTTAATGATAAGATATTGCTCATCTCATATGCATATTGTTCAGTAGGCCGAAACGAAGCCTCTCCGTATATTTGGATGGCTAGCGGGGATGAGAATGAGATTTATATAAAAAGTCATGATATGATATGAGTCAATGAGTCATCATGATGACCATTCACTTTAATAAACAAAGATTGTTTGCTTCACATTCACATTAACGATAATGGTTATGATACTAACTAAATGACTATGGGATAAATACCACCACATTTTGAGTTGGACAATTATATAGTTTACTAACCAGACCTATGTTATCTGAAAATGTATCTTTGAAACCAAGGAATAAATTTTTAGTAGCATTCATATTTTCTAAACGCATTTTGAAAAATCAGGCCAGAATTTAAGTTTGATACTGCATCAAACTGGAGGAATGTAAATCATGATTATCATTATAAATCTTTAAACTTTCAAAATTAAACTTTGTCGTTTGTTTTACGACTATAATTATATAATTGATAATTAAATGTTATTATATAGTATACCATCTCAGTCGCTTCTACTTTTGCAGCTACAAATGATTAATTTTATCATCATTTGTACAATCCAGTGGATGGTTTCATATTCTTTTATAGTAAGCTGAACTACACAACATGTAAGTTTGAACAGTTTGTTTGCAGACTAGACTAATAAAGATTTATAAATAAATATAAATAAAATAATCTACTATATGCAGCTGTAGATTTGATTTAAGTGTGTCTGTATGATTGTGAACTCCAAAGTAGTCCAAAGAGTTTTCGTATTCTGAATGAAAGGGTGGTTCCACAACAAAAAAGTCGCAAGGTCAATAATAATAATAATACAATGATTATTGCATTACAATTCATGTTTAAAATAAAAGGCACGTACGCGGACCGATGAATACAGTGTATGAAAAATATCCATTTATTTTTCAATCTCATATTTGCACAATCTTACAATTTTTACGTTATTAATTTTGTTAAAAATACTATACCTATACAAATAGCTATATGTATCAAACAAACCATTTAAGTAAAGGGTAAAGTAGCTGAAGTATGAATGTAAGAATTAGCAGGTCAACCTTAATTTACAAAATTCATTTGAGAGAAAATTATACAGCCGAAGCTAAAAGACTCTGATATTGAAATAACTAAGTGACAATTTTGCATGTATATTCAAAATTACATTTTATTGTATTTGTAATTGATACTAATTAGTTGTATAGTAAAACATCAAAGGACTTCGTCTATTATTTATTTATCATGAACCTTCTTTTCCTCACTCATGCATTTTATAACTCTTTCCTAGTTGCTTGCAACCCTTATACTAAAAAAAATATTTCTCACGGACAGGTTGTTGAAAACAAGGAACAGGCAGACACAGAGCAAACAAATTGATAAAATTAAAATCTTACCTCAGCGTTTGCTGAAGCTGAAGGTTAAGCGTATTTTACTAAAATATTTTGATCCCGATAACTTTAGATTGTAAAAAACAATTCAAAGCTTTTAGGGAGCTTCACCACAGAGAAGAATACCTATTTAACTGTTGGTTCTATTCAAGTTTCAGCAGAAAAATGTAAAATAATATTACAATATGTGTTACAGTGTTACATATACAAAAGAAACTGCACAAAATTGCTTTGAAATAAATATTAAGGGAAATTTTACATGAAGAAAATTCATCGCAAAATGAAATGCATATTTAAGATTCTGATTTTCATTGTATTAGTTTTGTTCGAAAATCACTTATGGTTAAAATAAACTTAACTTTATAGTTTAATACCTGAAAACACATGAAAGACGACGAGGGTTGTATCTTATTTCAAGAAAATATATTCTAATCTTTTATCAATTTGAAACTATCACCAATATAGTCATTGTCAAATGTAAGTTTACATCGAGATTTGAATTGAAAACAAATCATCCAAGATCATTTGGTTTTAGTCTAATTTGTAGCCATTAAGTTCTTGATTGCCACAGGTTATAGGAGATTGCTGTGATTACTGAAGTAAAAAGCGTTGAGACGCTGATAAGTTGGCCTGAGATTGCTGAATTGCACCCATCACTAGAACAACTACAGATACGACGAGTTCCTACGATCCCATTCACCAAAACTTCTTGTTCTGTACATCTATCATAGTCTTCAGATCTGTAATTTGGAATTACTGATATTCCGCACCTTCGCATTATATGTGGTCGACCAACTGTGGAAATGTAATAGAAATAGAAATAATAACTGCAAATAATCATAAATGTTTTTTTTTTCAAAGATAGAACTGTCTCTGTATATAGTGAAAATCTAAAACTATTGCGATTCATTTTGCGATTTTTCCCTGGTTGTTAAATTTAATATGGTTGAGTAAATAACCTTTAAAAAAAATCAAGCTTAAATGGTGGTATTAATTTTATTGAAATAACAATCTGTATCATGCACTCATTTGTTCTTGAAAAAAATTGAAAAGACCTGAAATTTTATTATGGATTCATACAATAATACTATATAAGACCAAAATACTCAGAAAGCCGTTAATACGGTAAAAACTAAGTTTGCAATGTAAGCATTTTTGATAGAGCGTTGAAAAACACATTAAACTTGTTAATGTAATTTTGTTTTGAAACATTTATAAGAGTAAATGAGCAAAAGCCAAAAGCGAGATTTTAATACTAAAATTCATAAGAGAAATTCTTACATCTATTTTGGGGATCAAGTTGAGCAGCAAACTGACCAGGGTTAAAAGTTGTCACTTCCTTGAGACATGTCGTTGGGGTGATTTGACCTCGCCATCCACAGGGCACAAGATATTTCTCAGGGATATAATCGTCATCGCTGCAATTTCTAGTCTCCCATGTATCGCATTGATAACACATCGTAGTCGCTAAAAAATTACAGTGCATTAACTTTTAAATTGATATCCTTTGAGAGTATGAAGATCTATAAAAGCAGAATTCACTTTTGTTTTCGAAAATTTCATGCGACCATTATATCTACCTGATGTGGTGTATACACAGTATAGAAAAACGACTCCGATTATCAAGTAACCCTTCTTCCACATTTTCGATCCAATCTCCATAAACAATGATATCCAATAAAGTAAGTACTAATCCTGCGTTTCCAA
Organism: Isotoma caerulea; assembly: GCA_034696405.1. Classification (NCBI taxonomy): domain Eukaryota; kingdom Metazoa; phylum Arthropoda; class Collembola; order Entomobryomorpha; family Isotomidae; genus Isotoma; species Isotoma caerulea. The sequence goes on along the minus strand of JAQFZZ010000060.1, from coordinate 29,065 downwards.
CGATTCGAGTTTGTTCGATTATTCCAATAAATGTTACTCAAACCGTGACGTTAAAAATATCACTTGACAATTCCCCAGTTAGAGAAATCGAAACTTATGAAAAATTCAATAGGTAGTTCTTAATTTGCAAAACAACTCACCATAGCCCCTCTAAAAACAACCCTTCTTCCTTTTTTATAGTTTTCTATTAGATATTTCCAAGTGTGCGTGTGTCTTGGTACTTTTGTACGTTATACCTTTTTGCCAAAGAATGTCTGTTACAAGGTATTATGCAATTTTACGATAAACACATACACACATGAAAGGATGGATATGAGACGGGTCTCACTCTACTCACAACAATATGTATATATTGAAACTGGTTTCTTGTTTAAAAAAGCAGTAGTTCAATTCCGATGCCTAACAAAATGCATGGGGTGATGATGATATCCTTTAAAATGCTTAATAGTCCACTTGTTACACGGGCATAGAATAATTTCGGTTCATCCAAGGGGATCACTTTGAAGAGAAGTCCTTTTGAAAGAACTTGGTGGATCTTACTTCAACTCTTTGTAAAACGAATGAACGGTTTAACTGGCAATAATGGTTGGTGAAATTCGCTTGGGTGATTGTAAAAATTGGAATAGTGCCTGAGACTGAGGTAATTGAAGGAATTAAAGGTTTAGGTTGGAGTTGAGTTGCAGAAGAAGCTATTTCGAGGAATGAGATGTGACTCGGTGGGGTTCCACGCTTATTACTTTACTTTACTACCGTGTTTTTAAACGTGAGAAATGAAGATGAGAATTTTATTGTTATTGTATATTATATATTATTTTTTATGCATTAAATGTATAAATATTGTTTCGCCTGACCTGCGTATCATGTTTAATATCTATTCTTTTCCTTCTTCGCCAATACCAGTAATACACAATAAATTCGCGATTCGTGTTCAACCTTTTCTAAACATGAGCTTACTAATAACTAATAATGATGATGAATACTGAAGAAGGAAGAAGAACTATATGTTTACGTTTAAAATGTAGTTTAGGTTTAGTTTTTTACACGCTACTTTAAGTAAATAGATTCACTAAAGCACACTAGTTAATGTCTTGAGTTATTTTGTTATTAAATGGGTTTCACTATGATCGTTGCGTAAGTAGGTACATCTAACTATTAATATAATTGGATTTTATGCTACAAAATTTACCACGAATTAGGAGTGGCATGAATGAAATGAAAACCCCTTGTGGCATTGTTTCTCCCATGGATGAAAGGGAGAGATGCAATGCAATACCTGTAGATGTAATTCTAATTTTAAAGTTTTATCCCATATTATGATGCATGAAACATTCCTATACTATGCATCGTATGAAATCACACACCTGAGTTCCCTTTCCTTTAGAAATGATAAAAAACTATAATTTTTCATGTGTATTCTTACTGCTTATAGGTTTACTTACTATGAAATGTGTAATATAGTAAGTGGCATTTTTTGTTCTGGAAAGACGAGTAAAGTGGATTCTTTTTGGTTGAAGTTTAAGGGTTGTATAAATGAGAAGTCAAAAGGGGGTGAGTTTTCACAAAGTTGGAGGGTACAGTTGATCCAACCCCTTGTGTTTATGATGAAATTACATATGAAATAGAAGGTAGGTATATTTAGATGATGATTCAAGAGCTTTTTTACACATTCATTTACAACCTGTTGAATATAATTGTTAGTCTAGTCTACTTGGTGTAAGGAACGACAACGACATATGATTATATTTTGTCAAATCTGATGGAGTTACGAAATCCGTCTAACTCATTAAAGTCGAAAGTGTGATGTGTGTAGTGTCCCCTTCAGATGCAGACATGGTAGTTACGATGAGGGTGAAGGCCATCAGCTGAAAAAAGGTCCTTGAGGGTTTGTCTCCCACTCCCTAAAACCCTTTTCATGAATAATAATGATGAGTGTTATTTTAGCTCATTTGAGAGCCTTATTTTTAGGTAGTTAAATTTTTAACATAAAATGCATATTTTTCTTTACAAATTCCCGTTCCTCTAAGTTTTTTATTTTTATACAGTATTGATATGAGTGCAGCATGCAAATGAAGCTTTGTATCGGCTATTACAAATACTTTTTGACTTTTAGTAGCGTGCTTCATTTTATCATTATTGCTGAACTCATTACCTTTCATTGATATACTAATTAAATGTAGGAAAATGAATACAAATTATATCAATGTAAGCATGGAACATTAAAAGTTCCGTGCGAAATGTCGAATAAATATGATGGAATTTTCCATGATGTGAGAAAATGAGAGTGCAATATTGTGATTCATCATCAAAAACTCTTTTGTTATATAAGAACACGAGATAATAAAAACATGAAGTATTAATGTGAATTCCTTTTAGGAAGGATGACAATAGACAAACAATATGGAGTGTTGATGAAATATGATAATATGAATCATTAGATTGGAAGTAAACAGGACATCCATGGTAAAATTATGACATAATACTATTCGATTTAGTAACTTGTGATGTATTAGTTATTTATTTACCGGGTGGTTTAGATTTATAGATGTTTTATATTGCTAATTTGTTAAATAAATATCATCGTAATGAAATAATATCAGGGATAATATTTTAGGTACACAACATGCAACACAGTAAATGCATATAAATACAATGATTATATGAATATCAAATTAAGTATGCTTATTGTATTATTTAATGAAAATGTTTTTGTTTAACAAACAATATTTGAGACATCAATGAATAAAATTTAAAAATGAAACATAAAATTTCGTAAGGGAGTGTCCATAAATGACGTCAGCAAAAGGTTGGGTCGGTCGGTTTTGACCGCCTATCTTTCCCATGTTAAATTTCCCTATCCCTTTAATGTAAACGTTGAGTGGGTGGGTCTAAAATTCGAAAGTTTTTGTTGACGTAATTTATGGACGCTTCGTAATAGATATTTTATTTTGTTTAAGTTGTGGAACAGAATAAAATATCGATTGGCTTCAACAGAATATAAATTAAAATAAGGTTTGCGAATTTTAAAGTGTTTGTGAATAAAAATCCAACGTTTGACCCATGCAACAACCTTTGGACTATTAATGGAACAATGAATTATGAATAGAAGATATGGCTAAATCTAAATAATTGTCTGGGAATTAACATTGAATCGTTATAAATAAACTTAAAATAAGCTTACATGAAACACAAAGAAAGAATTACAGTAAATTAGTTTTAAAAATTGAACATGCTGTCATTAATTTGACTTTTGACTGAATTTGATTAAAATGAAGACGTATTACAAAACAAAAGTTTGGACTTATTATTGCATAAAATTCCCACGGAAGGAATGTATTGCAAACAGTTCGTGGGACAAAATGTGTAACTGAGTTTTTCATGTTATTTGCATTTCCTGCAATTATTCCGTAAGGTTTATTTTAACAAGGTTAATTTTATGGTGTTAGCAGGCAAAAAAAAAAGATAGCTTTTAATCGCTCTGTACTTCGATTCATGGGGGGGGGGGTAAATCACTCGTTTGAGTTTACCTAATTTGAATTACACAATCATCAATTAACTTCAATTATATAAGATTGAAATATCTTTTTGAGCATAATACAAGGAGATTCGTAGAGTACATCCTTAGCTAAATAGATAGAAATTATGAAAAAAGATAATTTGATGAAGTCATAACTAAAGATGCTTTTGTTATAAACATGTAAGCCGGACAATTTCCATTAACTTGTCACTTGAGTTTTGACGTGTTGTTTCCTAAAAGCATAAATAACTAATTTTGTAAGATATTAATATGGACATATTTCGCAACAATTCCACGGTTTACTGTGTAAACAAGAACTTCAATAGCTTGCCGAAAACTTTAAGGTTTATGTTATGTTCTGAATTCGGTTTATTATTTTTTTACAGATGTATCAGAAATATGCAAAACAGTAATTAAAAAGGTAAATCAACCAAGACATTGACATTATTGATCTCAACAACATAACGGGGACGGAGCTTGAAACATTATGAGCTGGATGAATTTTACATGCGTATTTTGTCCAATAAAATTATACTTGAAATAACAAAATAGTTTATGGTCACAATTGCTACAAATTTATATGAAACAAAACGGTTTTATAAAACACAAAATACTTTACTCATGTGACTTTTTTATTTTTATTACTTATTTTTTCCTCAAAGAATAATTTTGCTTATTATTACAGAGATTTGGACGAGATAGATTCATATTAATTTCATAATGAAGTCATTTAGTGGGCTATTAAAATGAGAAATACGGTATCCCGGTTGGTATTTATAGCAGTTGAATGAGCTACGCAACTAAGTAAAGCACCAACACGGCACTTTGCAACTTTTGTGTTTCATCTCCCACATAAAATATATTCCATTTGTATCTAATCCCGAAATATTCAATACAAACATTTTTCAATATGATATATTTTTTCATTACAAATTACAATACAAAGTTGACTTTGGGTTGGCATAAAGTTAAGAATGTTCAGCTAAAGTTACTGACGCTGGAAATATTGCCATCGGTTTTGGAACATTGACCAAAAAACGATAACAGTTTTATGCATGTCTAGTTCTATATTAGTATATAGTTTTCCATTATACCTTTTCGTGTTACTTTTCTACTATTATGCCTAGAAAATATTAACGATGATTGAAATCGAGGTTACAAATCATTTGATTTTCTAAAACCACTCAACAATGGCAATTTACATTAAAAGCTTTCATTCGCGTACCCCACCCAAACTTCCCTCGTAACAGCGAAAGTCTGGATTTTTCATTTTATGACATTCGGATCATTCAAGGGTATAAATGATGTATATTTTAAAGTCTCATGTCACTGTGTACAATGCATATCATGTTTTCAATAGAAACAGAATGACTGTCAAATCATAGAATTTTATATGAAATGATTTTACCAGCCATTATTATTGCAAATAGTTTCAATGTATATTTATGAAGTATTATTAAGTATTATTTTGCAAAACCTCAAACTTAAACGTTACACTGCCAAACCTAAATATACTGACTTAGATTAAAATCTTAAAATCTAGCCCCCAGAACCCTAAAAACTATAAATCTAAGGCGAATACACATTTTTTAAGATTTTCGCTGTGATCCTTAACCTTTGTTACAATCTCGGTACACAGTTGTAAACTGTTTGTCAATTTTCCTCTGATAGAAATTAGCATGCTCAGTGTGCACAGAATTATGAATAGAGTAAAATTATCTATGTACATCCTCAATCGGTGAAATGATTTAAGCCTTTGAATAAAAAGCATCTAACAACGGTTAATGGGAGAGAGAATAAGATTTAATAATTTAAGACGATTACAATGTTCTTAGTTAAGATTTTATAAATATCTTCAATTTTTAGTAAAATTTATTTTCTTTAACAAAGCCTCCATACATAATCAAGTTTACAGACTTTATTTTAGGGAAATGTGAAGATACAGTATCATGCGAAGAAAGGTAATTTATTTGATTTGCAAGTATTTTTACAATTGCTTGGTTGCGGTTTCAATATTTACATTTTTCTATCACATCATTTAAAACTATTTCCTATTTTATAAACACAATCTCTGACTTTTATATATATACAATGGATTACTCGTCTGTGCCGACTACAAACAGATTTTGTTGGTGAATTGTATTACTTATTGCACCTACTTATATTTATCGTTTTAAATTAGACAACAGCAGATACACAGATAATTAGCGGTAAGTCTTGCTGTTGTTTCTGTGAAGAATTTTTGGTTCGTGCGAAGAGTACTAATGATTAATTTTGATGATTTGACAATGGCGACTACTTTGGTTGTTCTTGACGTTGCTTAGAAGGAGGTGAAGTGGCCCCGATGAAAAACCCACCCATGATTGCTGCAATCGTAAAACCTTGAGCCAAAATTCGAGCTCGCATCATCATCTGGGAAGCTCGGCCTCGACCTTGCCGGAAGCACCATAATCCATACGTCAAGGCTCCGAAGGTTAAAAGTGCACCTGTGAAGATAACAATCAACATGTAATGAAGAATTTTATTTTCAGCAACTTTATTTAGATTTATGACGATATGTTGATGGGGGAGTTGATACTTGGCTCTATAATTCGCAGGAGTCCGATATAGTGTTTGGGTCTCCCATCAGACGATATGCTACAACAAACTGATGGGGGTTCAATCTAACTAAACACCACCAGAATTCTCAATTTTCAAATGCTGTACTATAAACATATTATTATAATAGATCTACTTTCTACTCATTTTTGAGAACAACCTTATCATTCAGTTTTAACATTTAAACGTCGGGTCACTTATAATAGTGGAAAATGTACCACTGACCTTCAGAGAGTTTTATATATTTATAATTACAAACTAACTACAAGGGTCACCCTGTCACCTTGCACCTGTTTAAAAAAAAAGAAATCCACAAAAAATGTTGAATGTTGAATGTCATCTGTCCTGTCGGTCTATCTTTCAGTCTTTATAGCTACAGGCTACAGTGTAGTCTCTGAATACAGAATAAAGAGGTAAAAAGAACAAACTTACCAACAGGGACGAAAGGGTTATCCTTAAACTTCCTATTAAATTTGTCTCCTGACGTTTCCTGATAAGCAGCCGGTCCCAGAGTCTCTTCACGGAAACGAATCCATTCCAATTCAGGACTGTAATCCGACTCTTCTGACTTCTTTGCCATCTTCCTTTCCTCCTCAAACAATGGTTAACGTCAGAAGAGGATGTCAAAACCCGAGTCCTTACTAATCAATTCGAAATTTTAATTACAATTCGTGCAATCCAAAATCAAATTCACTTCCTTCTACACTTTTGACTTTGCACTGACTGATTTGTGTGCGTTGCAGTGAGAAAATTACTGATTTGAATCCCAATCTTCCCGCGACTACTCTTCAACACATTCACAATCTCTATTCCTGCCTTTTTATCATATCTTTTACATTTTACAAAGATCTTGAAAATGAAAAAATGCTCAATCAATGCACTTGCGAATTCTATACCTACAGTTGAATTTGCAAAACCCCCAGTATGCTATTATGGATGGTCCGATGGAATTTTAAAAACTATTAAATTGAGAATATATCCGGAACAAGGTCTTTAATCTAATCTACAATACCTTCATTTTTCTACCGACCCCCAGTTTACAGATGAAACAACATTGTTTAGCTGTTACAATTTACAATACAACCAATTGGATATAATTATATAATTTTATGTGAATCTACTCAACTGAAGAAAATAGTAGTTACCTTCAACGGGAATATTTTATTCTTGTTATTATCACAGGTAAAAAATAACAGAATTGTACTTAATACTTTAATAATAGTAGTAAATTACACGTAAAATCGAATTACAAATAAACATTCTGAAATAATTAGCATGGATAATACATAGATTAGATTCAATCTGTATAGCTACCCATCTGATAAAGGTAGGTATTCAGGTAGGCAAGTTATAAATTATAAAACAACTACATGGAGATTACGTTTGCTTTTTTGATAATTTGTCAATATAAAAATACAATTGAACGACTGGAAAGAAATTTCAAACAAATATACAACGAATGGACTAATTTAAAATGTATTTATAACTATGTACACGTTTTAACTTACATAAAATAATAAGTACAATAAACAATTTAAAAAAATAAATGCCTAGAGTAATTGCGACTTTGCATGGTCTATTAGGGACCCAATTTGGGATACTTGTGTCCTCAATTTTCCAGACGTCAAATGTGACGCAATTTCTTCCAATATGCGTACCATAGTTGCATGTTTATAAATTTCTTCGGTATACACCTGTAAACATTTAAATAAAAATTGTTAACCAAAAGATTTTGATCATGTATTTAAAATATGATTTAAAAAAACTAATTTCACACCTTGATACATAGGGCCAAGTATGTATTACAAGTTTCAAAGTGTCCGTTTGTAATCAATGAACTCTTAATAAATCGTAAGAAATTGTATATTAACTCATTCGTAAAATCATCAGCACTTGCGAACGATCGAATCTCATAATCAACTGCTGAGGGGCTCATGGCTTCCATCATTATAATTAGTTCTTTGCCTTCAAAGCCAAAATTACAAGTTAGTTTGACATTACAAGATACGAGTAGTTTAAAAGTATGCGCGACTTACTATCAGGATCGTTAAGCAAAAGTGAAGAGAAAGGCGATAACTGTATCCCTATTTTGACCAGTTTAGACTTTGTTGACTCTATTTCAGATGGTCCTCTTTTTAGACCAACTGAATTTTGAAAAGTATTGTCACCACCAGTAGTTCCTAGTAAAAATGGGGCTACATGTTGTTTTGCAGGCTCAATTGGCTTATTACGTTCCTAAAAACAAAGATACATCGATTGATTTACTATTGTCCATTTCATTAATTAATTTTGACTTTATAAGGGAAATAACATTCTTGAAAAAAAACAAACCTTAATTTCTTTGAGATTTAAGAGATCTGTCCATCTATGATTTGAATTATAGGCCAGAACCGTCAGTCCATACAGTTGGTCACGATCAAGGTAATTTTCGACTGCTTGCTCATTTTCTTCCAGTTCAATTTCATCCCATACTAAACAACAAAATATATTTTAGTTCATTTCATTAAAATTTATTATACAAAACATCAAATCATTGTGTCATTGTACTTATGATTTCTAAATATGAAGGAGGAAATTACTATAATGCAAATGACTTACCAGACGAACAAAAGCTTGAATCATTGTTACTCTCAGGGGGTTTGTATGTAAGTGGAATGGGGCTTAACGATACACGAGTGAACATAGACTTATTCATCCACAAGAATATTCCTAAATGACCACTGATCGCACACGCAAGATACTGACCGTTTGGACTGTAGTCCATTGATAAAATAATTCCCATCGGGACCCGAAATATATCGATTAAGCTAAAATTAAGCAAGTAACAAACAATAAGCATTTTACAAATTAGTCAGAATTTTAATAAATATAGACATGAAAAGTTGGTATTACTTGGCTGTCGCGTTATCCCACGTTCGAATGAATCCATCTTCAGTAGCAGCAGTTACCCATTTAGCATCTGGAGCAAGGCATGCTGCAGTCACTGGACTTCTGCACCCTGACAATTTCCTCACAATCTGTTGCGTTGTATAGCTACAGATCCACATCTCAAAGTTTCCAACAATAATCCCGAACAAGTTACTAAGCACAAACAACGCAAAATTTAAGTTTAATGATACACTAATTTAAACAATTTAAATACACTTCAGTATAACTCACGAGTCACGCTGTCGAAAAATTCCGTCGATAGTATACTTGGATTCAATACTACTAAGCAACGTCCGTTTGTTGAAATCCCAAAATTTAATACCGTCATCCAAGCTACCAGTAACAATTACCGTGTTGATATTGTTAGCAGAAATGGCAGTAACTTCGCTCCTGTTTCCATATAATTAAACATCAGAATAAGCAAAAGCGTCAAACATAAGGTAGTAATTTTATGCACTGCTAACAGACTTACCCATGAGCATTACGTTCGTTGTCTTGGTAGGTTTTTTTCAAGATTTTTGACTGTACATTGAAGAGGTGGACTTCTCCAGATTTCATTCCGACGATTGCGAATTGGTTGCACGCAGAGATACATACACACTGAAATGGTAACAATGTCAAGTCACGATTAATTAAAGCTTTATTAATTAATTTATTATTCGCAGAGGTAAGTTTTGCCATTAAGAATTATGCACGTACTGTAACTTCAGTTTGTATGTGCGGAGAAATCCTCAGATTTAGACCCCGTTTGGCGTTTTCGAATGAGAATGTGTATAGCTCACGACCTCCAGGAACAGAATATCCAACAATATCTTCAAATAGCATATGATTTTTGCCACCCACTGGAATTGCCGTCAAAACAATTGTGTGATAGTGTGATCATGGATTTAATATTTTAATTGGCATGAAATAAATAAAAGCTTTTGTAGAACTTTACCTATGGCAAAATCTGTTATTGGTACACCTCGCTCTTTTTCTATTTCACTTTGAGGACGATAATTATTGATTGTTCGATTATAGGTTTCATTATAAATGTGAAATCTACGCAAGCATTTATCATCTCCAACACTTAAAATATCGAACCCCTTTTCTCCATAAAATTTTATCATTCGAGGTGGTTTTCTGTGTCCGTCTCTAGATGTAAGAAGACGAAATCCGCCATCCGTATTATCAAAAATCCAAACCTACACAATTAAGTCAAATTTATATTTATTCACCTATTAAGTTTTCAAAATATGCCATTTTCGTTTGAGAAATTACTGAAAAAATTATTCTCACTTTAACACTGTTATCAGGAGAAGATGAAACCATAATCGGCTCGTTCATAAATGAAACCAGTCCTGTGACAGTCATTTGATGAGCTTCTTTCTCGTAACAAATTACTTCTTTGCCTGCAATTTGAAGCCAAATAATAATAATTAAAATAGCTGTGTCGTCAGCAGCTGCCATGAATTAAATTAGATGTGTTCAATTAATTCATTACGATCGAGATCCCATGCACTAATTGATCCATTTTTGCCTCCAACCATCATAACTGGCAACCCATCAGTACGAAATGCAATACTAGTTGCCTCATCAATACAATCCAAGCTCATAATAACAACGTCATACTCAATATTGTGCAGTACAACTTTCTTATTTGAAAGGGCAACAGCGACAACACCAATGCTGGGAGCCTATTGAATAAAATGTATAAAAAATATCATAAAATAAAACTCATCAAGTCAAGTCTACCACTCTTTCGGTCTTGGCACTTGCATTAAGAATACAAATATGCCGAATTAAAAATTTTTTCAAATACCAACCTGTTCAATTGCATTTATACGTTTTCCTAGAAAAGTAGTGAATGTGTGCGACCATGAGCTGTCAATGTTGAATAGATTCATTTCGCCTTCAGCCGTTCCAATTAGAATTTTGTTAACGAAACCAAGTGGATGCATTATAGTCGTTATAGTAGTTTTTGGCCTCTTATACACCCTCTGATCCATTTCTAACGTTAGTCACAATAGAAATCTTATTCAGTTTATTCAGTTATTCAAAAAATAATATTCAGCTGAGTTCGTAAAACTATAATACCATACCTGCATCCTTGATATTCCAGAACATCATAACACTTTTTTCATCCACGGCAATAAGTTGATCACCAAAGGGAAGCAATAATATAATGTCATTATTGGCCTTGTACGTTCGTTTAAGCTATATCGATCGACAAAATGTAAATTATTAAAAGTGATCGCTAGAAAATTTTACAGTAAACTCCGATAAATCTGAACTTCCAAAATAATCTGTGATCTTACCTCAGTACCTCTACGCCAAGCATAAACAACTTTCCCAACTGCTGTGTACACGTGATACGTATCTGTAGCCATGCAGGTAATAGGTTTATCCCCTTTACCTGATATTCCAGAAGTGCTGAGTAGCTTTAAACTCTGACCCTGAAAATTAAAAAAAGCCATATTCAAAATTATTTATAAACTACTCCGCACTCTCAACAATCATTTATGATGATAGATGACAACTGAAAGAAAGTTTACTTGATGCAGTCAGTACACAATTACAATCAACTTAAACTTAAAATTCGAATATAAAAGATGAAAAAAGTAATCTTCATAAAGCCACAGCTGAGAGCACTTACCGCGTAAGTATTTATAGATTCTCCAGTACAAGTAACAATAAGATTTTCTCTGCGGGTATGGACATATCGCAAAACTAAAGGAACTGCATTGGACACATATCCCAATTTTCTCCAATCTTCAAAAATTCTGCTTTGTGGTTTCCATACCTCCAAGTCTTCCATGTTGACAAGTTCGTCTTCCTTTTTCACTTCCGGTGATTCAAACCTGTCAAAGGTGACAGGAGCAGTGAATAAAATTAAATTAGTGTATGATTTCCACTTCAGTCGGTGTTGTTCATGGCTTGCACATGGTGCAACTTCAATTTAAAATGCATGGACAATTTTTTTGAATGCCGCTCTTTCTTTCCTTCCTTTCAAAACACTAATTAGAGTGGAGATCTGTCTGCCCTCTCTGAATTTCCATGGGAAATCTATTTAAAAGTAACGACAGAGATTTGCATTTTTGTATATGTACAAGATTATGCAGTTGCATTGGGTTTGTGTACTATATGGAAAAAGCATCTCCTTCTACAAGGAGTTATGCCTACCTATAATTATATGATGCCTGGCCTAAAGATACTACTATTATATGACTAGGCCATACAACAATGCTCGTGGTTTTTTTCTTAATATTGAAGCAGCATTTTTGATTGTTCACAACCTTTGCTAATATAATATGCGTTCGCTCGGTGCGGTACAGATTTAGCGATTTTATCTATCTTGGTCATCCTTAATCGGCTTCATAGGGCTACTTTAATAATTGATGTTTAAGAAAAAATGCAGTAAATATAATATAAGGAACATGTGTACTGAACTTAGACACTAAGATCGTCCAAACCTCCATTCCATGCGGAGGAATGTCCATGTGTTTCCGTTCCCGTCGTCGACTCGGCCCGTTTCAGGAGACGGCAACAGGAGTGACTATACTGAACTGAACTGAATGAAACCGTTGCGTTGCAATGTGAATGACAGGAGTTGACACGAGAGTCATATGAATATTTAAACAGGAATCGTATGATATTCAGTGACGATGAGATAAAGATATATAAACGATAAACCTTCGACATTTGACACTTAAAACTTGAAAGTCAAGATTCTTGATTCTTGACTCAAGAAGATTTGCAGATAGATGATCATGGTTTTTTTAAAGCTGCTAAAAACAAAAAGCATAACAGGGACCTTTTCTGTGACTTTTTCATCTACGGTTTTTTCTGGGCTCTGCAAGTGTACACTCTCTAGAATACCACAGAAAAGATGTATAAGAAAACTGACATTCGCCTCCATAAGATTATGGATTTAGTTAGAAAGAAATGAGCTATATAGAGCTTTCATGATTGAAATTTCAACTTTCGAATGATATTTATGGACGGCTCAAAAAGCTTGAGTATGTTAACGGCTTGCTTGTTTGCCCAGTCTAAATGCAGGATCGTACTACACAGCAGAGGTGTAGGGGCGGAACTAAAAAAAATAATACATAACAGAGATACGAAACTGTGTGACATTATAGGGATAAGAAATGATTCGTTTTTCTGTCGTCGCTAATTTTTATATTTTTTGTATGTTAATTGTTCCACCTTTGAAAACGTTGTGATTTGGTTGCTATCTTCATGCAAGAATACAAGAAGAGCCCGGGGTTGAGTGAACGAGGGAATGAAACCGGCTGATTACGATATAGTATAGTATTATAATATATTATGGATGGATATTGCCAATAAGATATTGCATGACTAAAATAGAAGAGACTATAGACTGACGACTTGAAGTAAGAAGGAAAAATCCTAAATCTAACTACTATACTATACACTGCTTCCACGCACAAAAAGCAAAGAAGACAACAAGTATGTCCAGAGTGTGGTTGTAAAGTTGTAGTAAAGAAGCTCAAGTCACACACAACCGACCTAAAGCCGAGAAAGAAGGAAGCTTCTCTCTGCTATCTCATTCTCATTCAATATTGCATTGATTGCCGAGCTTTTTTTGACCAGTTCACTTGTGTTCGAATCGTACGTGTCGTTTCGTCTCGTCATTCATAAAGCGTCCATTGTGACGACGTGCTTACTCATCCTTCGTCTTTCAAACTAAACGCTTGGGAGTCAACGGTCTGTCGTCTGTCTGTGGTAAGTTATTCTCAGTTTTTGGATGTGTGTGAAAGAAATATGCATCTTGGAGAATTGTTTTTGTTTGCATCATTAGCATTTTGTGTTGGAAGCATATTTTAAGTGGGATTTGTGGGATGATGAAAACCCGGGGTAAAAATGACATATCACATCACGTATCATCACCATGTATTTGTGATTTGAATTGAAGGATTGATTGATGATCTCGCAAGTTAATTCATACTTTGGTTGGAATTTTTGATTTTGCATTTCATTTCCATTGCCATTGCATTTTGCATTGATTACTGTTGTCCATTGCAATAGGCTGTCTGTCTAGTGTCTAGTATTCAGTTTCGGAATTTCGGTTCGGACTGGTTGACTGGTGACTGGACAGAAATGTGAAGTAAGTACAGTAGAAGTAGGGGCGGGCAGCGTGCAGGTGGTTGTACCTTAATACATTGTATATAGTCAATAGTTTAGTGTGCAGTGTGATCTGGAACTTCACTGATTCATCGTTTCGTTTTGTTTTCTATTTTGCTGAAATTGCTACAGCCTGCTGGCCTGCAACTGCTACACAAGTAGACAGGTTCGATATCGTAAGGTTGAAGATTAATTTAATTCGATTATATTGAAATCTATAAAATTAGTTACCCCTTGCCATTAGCATTTAAAGTTTGCTTTTCAAAATGTGAAGTTCTGTCACCTGTATGTTGTATGTTGTTGTATCTAATAAGTATTCAGGGAACTCAAACTACAAACTATGAACTATGCTTGCAAGCAATTAAAAAATGTATGACATAAGATTATCCAATCCAAGCACCAAGTGCAAGATCTATAGAACAGTTGACTTGACACTTAAGTTTTGTCAGTCAGACATTAGCAGTAAAAGAAAGTATCAGGAGGGATGTTGTCAAATGAAAGATAAAATTAGGCTAGGGACTTTCAATTTTATTTATTTTTTAAAATTTTATAGATTATTCTTGCAATCTGAGATTATAAGGAGAGATAAAAAATCAAGGGAATTGTAGTTGAAGAAAAACGAGTTCACGTTAACATGCTTTGCTTCAAACTCAATTGGATTTGGATGTTCTGCGGAATGTGATTTTGCAAAAATCTTAGAGTTAGTTGCATTTATTTATGTCATGACACTGTAACACATAAACATCATCTCAATCCACAATATAATTTTATGAATTAATCTTCATCGGAAACAGTAAATTTTATTATGTATAATTAAATTTTACAATAATCAATTCATTATTCAAAAGGCACACACTGGCAAAAGTTTTAAAGACCTTATTACATTACTTACAAAATATCAATAAAAAGAATAATCTCTCGATATTTTGAAGGTAGTTGCACTTATCTTTAGGTACGGCTAAAGGTTAAGCTCATGATTAGAATCGTATATGCATATATATATATAGGATGTATTGAATTGTTCTTT
Organism: Isotoma caerulea; assembly: GCA_034696405.1. Lineage (NCBI taxonomy): Eukaryota > Metazoa > Arthropoda > Collembola > Entomobryomorpha > Isotomidae > Isotoma > Isotoma caerulea. The sequence goes on along the minus strand of JAQFZZ010000060.1, from coordinate 13,871 downwards.
TCTCTGCTGTTTGAATGTTTATGTTGTGAGTTTGATTGATAAGAAATTAATTTAGCCATTAACAGTATGCTAAGCTGTTCTTCAAACATATAAGAGTGAAGAGAGATGAGATAGTGAAAATTGAAATTATCAGAGTCATATAATTTAAGACTTCTTACTCGGCCACTATAAGTTGATAGCTCTGTGGCTCTGAGTCTGGATAGTAATATAGTAAATTGATGAAACTTCCAAAATGCAATTCATGTAATAATTGTATGTATTCCAATTTATTGTTCTATCGGACAGAGACAGTTATTCACAGGGATGTAACAACGCATAGCATGACATTCTCTGAAATATTCCTTTTTGTAAACAGTGGTGTTGAATTACAAAAGAAATGCGGAAGGGACTTCGTTTGATTCGTTTGCAACTAGCTAAATAAAATGAATTATGCATGCTTTACAACATGTCTACGATATCGAAAACAGTACTATGCCCTATAGTTAAATTAGTTTACAAACTAGGTAATAGCAGTGTCTAATTCAACGAGAGTTTATTTGCGTTCGTCTTGTATCATATTACTGATATCGATATCTATCAAAAGATTGGAAAGTAATTTTAGGAGGGCTTAGAGGACTGACTTATAATAATGTTTGAATAACTTAATTCCATTACGCGAGCCTTGAATTCGGTTGTTGGTCTTAAGATTCATGTGGTTTTCCTCATTCCACTACACGAGGGTCTGAGGTACTAGTTATCGGGTTATCCATTATTTTTATATTTTATTTTCTAACTAACGTGTATCAAATCTAATGTTTCAGGCAAAAGTTAAGATCATATATACGTAATAAGGATGTCTTCGCCTAAGTCAAGTAGTAAACTGACCAAGGAGGAGCTTCGAAACGCATTGATTCGTAACGGATTCAACGTCCCCGCTGCTGCTGCAAAAAAGGTAAGAATAAGACTAGTCTAAAAGAAATTAAAATGATTTTAATGGAAATGTATATCACTTGTTAGTTGTTTATTGGGAGGCTTAACGTTTGTTTTGTATGTTATCGTTTTTATTGTAATAGTGTGTTCCGTCAGTAATATGAAATACGCAAATTCAGGAATAAAGTTTAAATGTGTGGTGTGGTACAAGTGATAAAACAACAATGATAAATTTGTTCATGGTGATTTTCTAATGTGGTTAAAGGAGGAATTCCAAAAGTTATACGATGAGAAGGTTTTGCCACTGCAAGGGAGATCAGAATTTTCATCAGATGATGAGCAGGACTCTGCTCCGCTGCAAAATGGTAGCAGCAATGGTACACAGTCAGACGAAAAACGAAAGGTTATTTGAAATGATTACGTTTAGAAGTATCATGGCTTTATTTGTTTTTTATTTGAATTGCTTTGAATGCTTCCAACTTTTCCAAAAGCTTGATGTTCTATTTTTTATTTTTTTATTTCTTAAGACTTATGATTTTTTTCGTCATTATTCACTCTCCATCTCCATTTTTTCTGGCTTTTGATGTTTTTAATTCATCAAGAAAAATAAAACTTCTTAACGGTGAAAAAGCATTTTTCTACTCTTAAAGCAACTAAAAATAAGATGTTTCATTGCTACTATACTTTGACTGATGACTAACACCAGGTTATTATTTGTCTATCAGTAAACATGAACAAAAAATATAATCTTATTTCTTTTGCTTTTTTGCAAGTGATTTTATTTTACTTTTTATTTTTCATACTAACTTGGCCAATTAATATAATATTCTGTTGTTTTACAGAAAGAGGACTGGGAGCAAAGTGTGAAGAATATGACCAATGAGCAGTTATATATGCAACTTCAACGTGTGGGAATAAAATCTGGGCCTGTTGTTGGTAAGATTAACACTTGTCGCTATTGACTTTTTTACGACAATATCGTAATGCAAAATAATAAGTGAAACTGGATAATTTTTAGACTCAACACGCCAGCTCTATGAATCCCAATTGCTCGCAAAAATTGGCCATCCATTAGTTGTCTTGACAAGCAGATCTAATGGTGATAATATGAGCAGTGCCAGTACTGAGCCTGAATCCGAAGAAGAGAGTAGTATGAATGGACGTAACGGCTATTCAGACTCAGATGAGTAAGCCCGTGTATTGATAAAGTAATGTCTAGAGTTATATACGACTTTTTTTAATTGCTGACTAAATTTGTAGTGACGTGACTGTGGAAACTGCCTCCCGTGCCAGTCGCTCCAGCCGGGGCAGTAATGCTTCCCCTCGAAAGCGAGGTATCAACAAAACTGATACTCCGCTACGAGAAACTGCCAATTCTTCTGCAGTTAAGGATAGCGATGCATCATCGTCTTCACTTAAACGACGGCCTCAGCGTCGATCCGGTATTTACAAATTTATTTTATGAAATAAAATCAATCGTAACAATGTACTGTCAACTTTCACCAAGTATTCTTAAAATAAAATTAAAATTGTTCCTATTTTTTAGAAACTCCGAGAAACAAGCTGTCAGATATTTCTTCGTCAGTACCGCAATCCACCGAAGAAATCAGATCAATTGAGCGTGAAGAAAGACGCAGATCGGAAATGTACATGACGAATTTAAATAATTTACTTTTTTAGAAGCCATGAAATAATTTCGTATTTGTAATTTTACAGAAGGAGTATGTTTTCGAGTGATGCTGGAATCTCGGGGGGTGTTTCGTATTTCAAGGAGCGCCCTGGATATGCGTCCACTACCACATCCAACGTACTTCCCTCAAAGCCTACAGCTCCTCAGAAGACTCGACAATCGGGATATTTAAACGAACAAGAAGAAAATGCGAATGTGACTAATGCGCGCAAAGGAACTACAATTTGGTTTATTTTATTTTCCCTTTTGCTGGCCACTGCTGTAGGAATTCTGGGCTATTATTTGTTTACGGTAAATGTTCATTAACTTTTTGCTACAACTGAACTAAAAGACAAAAGATAACATTGTTCCATTTGACTATTTATAGCTCATCGACGAAGACCAATCAGGGCAAGCCGTCGACGAGTTAGAAGAAATTCTGAAGAGCATTGAAGAGAAAGATCATTGATAAATATGATAGTCGTGGCTGCAAAATTAGGGAAGCGGAAATAAAGTTGCCACTTTTAAACCTCGTTTAATCGTTGTTTAATTCTCTAAAAAGGATCTTAGAGATAGTTGAAACAAATGTCATATCGTACTATTCAGAATTAAACATATTTTAGATTTGAACGCAATTTGTTTGTAATTCGTAAATTAGATCAATATAAAGTTATTCCTAGAATTATTCTTAAGTATAATAAATTGTCATTACCTTAGTGTCCTATTCTTATACTTATAGTTCCAGATAACTGCATGTTCAAGGAACATAATTTTGGGGTTGTTTTATTTTATGACTGTTCAACATTTTAAAGTCCACTATTAGTAAAACATGTTGTCGTAACCTAACAATATTTAATTTAATTTTGTCCGTTTGGAACATATAGTCACATGCGGTAGACCTGATTCATGAAATATACGTATTAGTATATGCAGAAATTGGTATTACCTAACGTTCAATAGACGGCATTTGTAACATCTCAGCACGCGGTATAGCAAGATGTAATTATTTTATGAATACGTCCTTGTTAAAATGAAGGAGATTTTCAAACTCACTGTCGGCAAGTTGGCCAGACGTACTACTGTCACTACTGTGCACTGGTAGTTTTTAATGTTAACAACTGTAATATGTAGTTGTATTTATTTATATAGTTCACAAGCTTATTTTTTAAGAAAGAGTGTACGTAAAAGTCGATAGCGACTGATAGCTCAAACGTTAGGACTAGTGTAGACTACATAAAGACAAATTATATAGTTGTTTGGTAAATAAGTTTGAAATGTATACACAGTTTTGCAATAGTATCGGACCTTTCATTTTGCAGTGTTACTCCTTAGGGTTACAGTTACTTACAGTAGAACTAGTTGTTGTCAATGTCAAAGTTTTAGCAGTAATTACCACTTCCGTACCCTGAACTAGGTTGTGCACACTGTCCTAACGTCCTAAATTTATGTATTACCTGAGTTAAGACTAGTTTTGTCTCTTGATTTGAGTAATGTCGGATCGAAGAATGTTTTATACTCAATGCACTTACTTCAATTCATTTCAGATAGGGTGGTGAACAAAGATTCTTAACTTTCTTTTTATGCCGAAGTAATATACAAAGGGTGTACAATCTCCAAAAAGATATTTAAATAATAATTATAATACACTTTTTACTATAATACTATAAATACAGTAAATGACAATGCGGGAATGAGATTATTTGTAATACGTTAGAACTTAAGTCATGTAAGTGTGTGTAGAGATTTCATATTGTTCTTAATTGTGAAACCTCTGTATGATATTTATTGAGCAGTGGTGTGAGTAAAAAATAAAGATTATATACAATTGAATATACGTTTTTCTACTCAATTTTGTTTTAATATGCGTCATGCTTATAATATGAAAAAGTCCAGTTTTTATAAAAATCTCATTTTATTTGTAAGTTTAAAAAGGATACAAGCTGAAAATGACATATCATTAAGTTATTTAAAAGATGAAACACTTAAATTGTTGGCGTTCCAGTAAGTAAACTTTTAATGCGAGCGAAGTAAGCTTTAGGATCGATTGCATCAACATCTAAGGTTAAATACTCTTCGGCGATTTGTATCATCATAGCTTCTTTTTCTATTTGTTCTTGAGTTTTGCAAGGCACCAAGCACTCTTCTCCGAGCTGATTCTTTACCACATTTTCGATCTAAAGTGTCAACCAAAATAACAATTATTCAATGATTCAAATATTTAAATGGGTAAGATGTTAAATATAATGTATAATTAGAATGCAATAATCTCACAATGCTACTTCTTTCCACGAGCTCTTTTGGAATCCCAGCATTTTCTGCGACCAGTTGGGCAAAACTAGATGCACATACGCCATCCGTAAGTTCATACAAATAAGTTATTTCACTTCCTCTCTCGCCAGTTTGCTGCAAAAACTTCATACACTATAAGAAATCAAACATACAGATCAAGACATTTAAACTAAAGTACCTACTTGGACGTCAATAAAATCTTTGCAAATGGAAAAACACAATCAGTCTACCTGCATCTTGATGACTGGACTCAATTCTAAATAATTTACTACGGAGTAAAAATGCGTCGAGATGAACATGGTTGGAGCGTCAGATTTTCTTCCAGTGAAATCGTCAATAGTTCCAACCAGCAGTGCAAGTCCATCTGCGTCAGCAGTTCCTTTTCCGAATTCGTCTACTATTACTAATGAGCTTTTTGTTGTCATCCTTAAAGCAAGAGACATCTAAAAGACAAATATATAGTGTCAATTTAAAATTAAAACCCTATCTGAAAATCGACGCTCAGATTTAATGTAAATCATACCTGACTTAAATCAATCATGAAACTTGAAAACCCCGTAGAAAGTGATTCCATCGCGTGGATTCGAGTACAAATGCGATCAAAAACAGGAATACGGGCAAAGCTTGCAGGAACAAAGGAACCCGTTAGGGCCATTATGACAATCGTGCCTATCTGAAACAAAATTTCACAAGAATTGATCAAGTTGAGAAAGTGGAATAGATTTTTGAAAACTAGTCTGTGCTCTGTGTACCTGCTTAAGGTATATACTCTTTCCGCTAGCATTAGGTCCAGTTAAAATGACTATTTTCTCATCGTCCCGAAACTGAGTTGTATTTGGAACGAAGTCGCCAATCACTTCCACTAAAGGATGTCTTCCGTTTATAATCTCTAACCTTCCATCACCTGGGACCACGTCAGGTCTAATGAATCCTTTATCTTTTGCTACAGTTGACATTGAGATTAAGCTGTGAAAACATTTTACAAAAAAACTAATAATTGGTTCATGGGTTGTGAAATTAGTGCTTCTTCTGTTGAAAACATAAATAAAGCGCATACCAATCTAACTCAGAAACTAGCGATCCAATTTTTAAAAGAAGAGATGACTGTCCAATTATACATTCCGTTAAAAATATTTTGATGGAAGTTTCCTTTTCTAGTATAGCAACCGAGCAGTCACCTAATACTACATCCAGTTCTGACAGTAATCAAATTATAAGACAATTTAACAACGACTTGAAAATTCGACTCTAATTTACCAAATTTAAAGGTAAACTTTAGTGCCATTAACCTATAATGTAAAATTCCACTCACCCCTCGTACGAGGACTTTTATAATATGCCAATTCTGTAGTCTTAAACTGGAAACAAGGTATTTGTCCATTATCACATTTATAACAAAAAAGATTAACTTATTAGTACATAATTTTTACCTTGAATTCCAAACCATCTATTTCAATCTCTTCATTTGTGAGATTTTCTCGCCAATGTGAGATTGCAAGTAAATAGCCCACCTCTGGAATATACACAACACAGCACTGACGAACGTAACCAGGAAGACTTTGCATTTCTTCTCTAGAAACAAGGGCCATGATTTCAGGTAGGCAAGAGTATTGTTGTTTTTCTGTAACAAAAAAATTTAAAAATTATCTATAGACACAGTATGCTTTTTATTGGAAATTTAAAGTGCACGCAGTGTGTGTTTTAAAAATATAAATTAAAGTGTGTATAGGTAGCGTACTTTGATCGAGAGTGGGATCGATTCCTTGTCTAGCCACTATTCTACCTGATTGAAGAGATTCTTCGAAATTAATAACTCGCATCATTTCTTGAGATAAAGTTTTCAAAGTTTCAAGATACTGGCTACTCGAGATCTGAAGCACATGTTTTTAAAGACAGACAGTATTTGATTTTTCACAATCTCATCAAATCAAGCATAAATCAACATCATACCTCTCGGAACAGTTCTATCGACTGAGACTGGGATGAACATATTTCTCCTAGTAATAGACAGTGATAAACAGTTTGATACAGATCCTTCCATTCTGCAACTGATGCATGCAGCAATGAGAGCTTGTATAGTAATTTCTGTTAAAAACATAAATTCATAGTAGAATTTTATCATTCTTCCGATGCATATACAAAGTAAAATCATAAAAAATGAAATCAATTACTGGAAGGCTTTTGACAGATTTCAAGCAATCTGATGCAGATTTTACAAATTCCAGGTTTCTTGTGTTGCAACAAAAGTCAATAACATCATATCTCCGATTAAGAATTGCAATGTTTCGTGATGGTCGTAAAAGCATGAGACGTAAGCTTCTGGCACCTTGAACGGTTGAGCAATGGTTTATTAAGCTAAACACGCTCAAACCTTCCTTAGAGGCAGAATGACTTCCCTGCTTGACTGCTGATGGATGGATATCCACACTGAAAATTTGAAGGCTTTGCCATGCAGTATCGTCTACCAATACTATATCGTCCCTTGAGAAGAACCAAATGTATGTTTTTAAAAAATATTTTGTTATTTTTAAAAGAAAATAATGTAAATCTCTTACATGTTAGAAACTTTGACATCTAAAACTGGAACTTGTCCATCAAGTAAGTCTATCTGAAAAATTTCTATAGCTGACTTATCCAAAAACCGAAGCAAGCCTCCAGCCGCACGGATCATTACTTCACCTCGAAAGGGAATAAGGGATGAAATGAATAAATTGTGTTCTTCTAGTGAGTTATCTTTTGGTTCATATGGAACCTTTAAGGTGAGAATCCTTTGTTTGCACAGGTCGGGTGCGAATTCCTTCCCAGGTATATTGTATAGCTGAGCACGATCAAGTTCAGATGGAGAATCGGGTCTATCTACAGTCTCCGGTTGATTTTCTCCAAACTCGTTGGTAATTTTGTCTCCGCACAACTCTTGAACCACCTTTAGCATTTTCTCATCCTGTCGAGAATTTACAATCAAGTGCCTAAAATAAAAAAATTAAGATTTAGAAGATACAATAAATAAACGCCACTTTCATAATATGAAATTAATATTAGCATACCGAGGCATCACTTGCTTGAACAGGGCCTTTAAAACTGAAAAGTCTGGAGCAGATTCGGCAGTGTCCGGTAGAACATAAAGCTAAAACAACATTAATATTAGAGAGTAGTTTTTAAAGCTGAGAAATTGTATTCCTTCCAATGTCTATTTGATTTAATCCAAATTACCACGGACGTCTCCAATTCATAATACGCAGCTCCAAGTTTTCCGTTTGCCCACACAACAGCCATGGCAGTCTAAAAATCCAACGTTTGTAATTAGCATTCGAAAGTCATTATAATATAAACAGAAATACAATGATACAATGTACGAAAAGCCAATGTAATTTACTAATTACTTCGTTCATCCCATCATTTTCTTGTTGCTCCGTCCTCCCTTCAAAAATTTGCCTTCTTCTTCGAAGGACATCACTATGAATGCTACCTCTACTACCAAACAGTGACCTCAGAGATTCTTCATTCCCCATAGATCGAAGATACTCTCGGCCATCATCTTCAAAAATGTCCCTCTCGTCATCCGAACCCACAATTCCTCCTGCCCTTCTTGATTCTTCATGATCTGAATTATCTACGTCATCATTACTCCCAGGTGAAGAACTTCCAGAAGAAAGTTGAGGTGGTGATATCGAAAAATTAGATACTGGTGTAGGAGGTGGACGTCTCTGAGGTGTTTCAAAGCTCGCAGGAGTTCGAGGTGTTCGGGTTCTTTCTGGTTCGTGGTCAGGCAACGCTTCACCAGTAGTGGCGCTTCCAACTCTTTCTCTTGTCACTGACATCGCAATATGTTATGTATTATTTGGTGCGATATCCATATGCACCAGAACAGTCCTGTTGGTCAAAACAAAAAATTAGCAAGATCAAAGGTTGGACTGTAATACCTCTCACCAATATTCATCAGCATTTTTAATTTCATTTCATAATGATATTAAAGATTCAAAATGTATGTATAAAAATAGCTATATCCTACCTGGTTAGTATTTGATAATATTCCATACAATATCAAATCGATCTATTCACTATTAAAAAGCAAATTTATTAGTTTGACTTTAAAAACCACTGGATACAAACAATACACAATAAAAGATAGGTTCAAGAGGCACAACAAATGGGTGACGGGATGGACGACTTAGAACAAAATGAGTTTTTTAGTACACAAACAACAATAATGAAGAATTACAGGTAAATGAGAAAGATCAACGAAACCTCTGAAAGTTCAAGTTAAATTTTCCCTCTTTTGCGTTTTGCCCTTACGCTTTGGTTAGCGTTTTCTTTCCTTTGAAATTTTTCTTATCTTTTGCTCATTATTCAGTGAAAAATGTGAGAATTCTAAAAAATGTTTGCTATTTTATGAGTCACCGTATTTTTTACAATTTTTCTTCTCCTTTTTACCTAAATTTATCTTCCAAATGTCAAAAGTCCATTTCATTTCTACTAAATATTTGTTTACTCGTTTTCAATTCAATATAACAAATAATACAAATTCAATTGCATTTTGATTTTGCATCACAAGAATCTCAACTTCCAAAAAATAGAGTCTCAGTCTACCCCCACACAATATATCTTATAGTCTCAATATGCCTCCAAAAGTCCAAAACACCTCAAAAAATGGATGGTAAAAAAGCATTAGTAGAGTCCGGCTCAACATCTCAACTCAATCTCAACTCTCCTTTTGAAAATTCTTTGAGCTTTTTCGTGGGATGAATTCAGTTGTGGGGGGGGGGGGGGCGTAGTGTATTAGATTCCAGCACAAAAATAGTTTCTGCGACGTAATAACTAGATTTAAGCTTTTTGAGGGGTTTTGGAATAAAAAAAACATTGAATTTGATGTGTCAAATAGTGTCAATTAAAATTAAAGGCGTTTTGGGAGCGCTTCACTATAATACCCAATGACCCAAAGCTAAAAAAAGGTGCGAAATAAAAGGTAAAAAGGTTGCAGACAAAAAGCAGTGGAACAGGTAGTAGAGTGATTTATTGAGTTCTATATTTCAAAATGATTTTGTTATGCTGATTTTTTAGGGTTTACACCTTGGCACATCAATACAGAAAGGAATCAAATAGATGAGAATGAAAATCATTTTAGACCATGAACTATGGTATGTTAATAAACTCATGCGACTTAAGTCCTGACGAATATATTGCAATAAGGGTGATGGATGATTGTCTTTCATAAATATGGATTAAATTGAAATCAGGAATGAGATTATTTCAAAATATACCTTAGTTATTTCATACGTAACTGAAATTGAAAGGTTAGTTGGTCAAGACGCATTGAAGTTACCAAGAATATGTGAAGCAACTATCGCATATCGGTAGTATTTGAGGATGAGCATACGGCAAAATAAGACTAGGAAAGGGCATTTTATCTGTAAATCTTATTTTGTGAATAACTTGGGAGTTCAAGGCCTTATATAGATAGATATACTCGTACAATACCTTTTTTAATGTTCTAAGGTACTTTAATTCTTGTTACACCTGAAAGTATATATTTGTATGATTTTATAGTTATATAAATGAGGATACTGGAAACTGGAAATGTACTTCTTGTGTGTGACTTCAATAAAACCAAAATGAAACATCGCTTAAAAGCACTTTCTGCAGTAGTTTCAAACTAAGTTTGCAGGACAGACGTAAGTTAAAGCTATCCAAATCTTGAGTTGAGCTATGCCCATCAAAATATATTCTTTTTAGAAGTGACAATTTCGTTAAAATTTCTTCGCAGTGTTCTTGACAATTCAACGACATTTTCTTTCAGAAATCATTGTAAGTTTGATCCGAGTAATTTCTCATATGAATTAAAAATGTGTCCACATAGAATTCACAATGCATTGCAAAATCTGAGTCAAGTGAGACTAGAAATAAAATCCAATGAACCTGTTAATAGGGAAATATATACACTTACAAGGATTTTAAGTATATCGCACGCTGTGAAGAAAGTGATTATTGAAATCAACAAGAACAGATATAGAAAATGAATTGAGCATTGACATTGTGCATTTCTCGATATCTAATTAATAAATCAAAATCCCATTCATTGAGATGACAATCGTCAAATGGGAGGTGTCGATTCGTTACAATGCAATGTAACTTCAAAGTAGGTCGAGTCATTCACAATAACAACAAGTTATGCAGTATTCATATGCATAAATCTATCCATCCAAACGTAGACTTTTACGGTCATCTCGCATCATATCCATATCATTAGTATTGTGTTAGTTTTAAATTAAGGTAGAAGCTTGAACTATGATTACAAATATTATAAATCAGCATTAAGTATGCAGAATTAATGGCACAGTAAGTAACCGGCAGTTTGTGACTAAAATTAGTAACTGCCAACAGATGAAATGACAAAACATAATGAACATGCTACATATATAATGTAATACTCGCATAGTTTGAATATAAATCTTGCATCAAATTCATTTGAAACAATAACATTTACAAACGGAATGTTTGAGAACGGACAGATTCAGGGATGATTGCCAAGGATTAAGTTAGACAAGTTTGGATTATATAACAGATGGGATATAGGTTGGGAGGATTCTGTACGTTTTTAATCTAGTCACAAATATGCAGTACCTTTTATGTTTAGTGTTTAGGACATCAAAGACTCTTCGTTAAAGCTATGATTCCTTAACTTATTACGTAAACGTGTATTCTTTTGCTATTTTAATGCAAGGCCCTTCGACTGTAGTAACTTTTTTATTTAAAGGTTTACATATTTTGACTTTGGAAATAAGGAACTCAAAAACGTTTGGAATACTGGGAAGGTTTTAGCATAATAAAATGAGTTTTCAAAGAGAAACTTCAACAAACAAATTTAATGACCTTAAATTATTTAGACACCTTTTCATTTTTCCAGTCCATAATCTTAATTAGAAAGTCTATCAATTCTAAGACCACTTGCAAGCGTTATCGTAAAAATTATTGGTGGATAAAACTCTGAGGTGATGCGTTTTGTACATTTTTACAAATTTCAAAAGAACATTTTTCATTTGCTTCTTTGAATTAATCCAAAGGAAAAAGGAAATAAAAATCAATTACGTAAAACATCAAGTCACAGTGGTCAGACTGAGATGAATGAGTTAGTCTTTTTCCTTCATGTCAACATTTATCACAAAATTAAATGAGAGAAAAGTTTGACCTTAACTTCCAATAGTCTCATAATAATTACCATATATATATATATATGAAAATTGCTTAGATGTATTAGACTCAAAATTACTTATTTGTATTTTTGACTTAGGTGAACGAAAAAGTTCTTGACTTGCAATTTTTTATCTATCATTGGGTCCTTTCCTATCGATATTGGAAATCATATCCAAGATAAAAAAATATCGATTTGAACAAAGCTCAACATCACAGATACACAGAGTGATAACCTTGAATAAAAATTGTTTGATTCTTATCAAAAATTCCGTGCAATTTGATCTTTACGATTGTGACTTTTGTATTCCATTCGAGATTGTATAAAATAAATCGGTCTTGTATTTTTATTTTCAGGAGGATGAATGTAACTCATCGAATTCTGAATCGAAGGGGATTTAGAACAACGGCTCGGGCTCACAAGGGACTTGCCAATGTTCCTGGCCCAAACCCTTTTCCTATTGTTGGATGTGTACCGTATTATTTACCCGTTGTTGGTAAATAAACTTGATTTTTATTTGTTTTAGGGGCAAAAGTAAAGAAAGTCTGCAAAATATTTTGTAGATTTTTATCAATTTAGCAGCGTCTTAAATGAAATTATCATTACATTATAGGAGCATATCAAGTAGTCAATGCGATGTAAGTTGGGCAAGGTAAGGTTGACACCGATGATCAGATTAGAAGTGATCACTCATAATAAATAAAAGCCCCGTTGATGTTTTAATTAATCTTTTGATATATAAAAGACTAATGATCCTTATATAATTCAAGGTACGTGCATGCTTATGTGTAAGTCCTTAAGTGTTGTAATGATAATAAAATGCTGCTGCCAACAAGTGGATAAGTTCTGAGATTTTTAGCCGATAGGTTTGTGCGTGCAGCAACTGATTTGATTTTATTGTGATTAGAGACCTGAATGAACGTTGAGACAGAAATAATAATTAATTAATGAATGGCAATTGTATGATTTGTAGATAGGTTGTGAATTCAAGATAAAACTGATTTGATTTTTGACGATATTGTTTTAATTCTATGTTTCTATTCTAATGTCAATAACACAACAGGAATTTATGACCCATTCCGAATGCAGAGGTCGGGTTTAGAGAAATTTAAAAAGTATGGACCTGTCATTAAAGAATCCACGTTTGGACAGACTATTCTCTTCCTTTTTGATCCTCACGATATTGAAAAGGTATCTCGTGCAGGACCGTATCGGACTTCTCATACGCTTCTTGAGTACCTTCGATTACATGAATTTAAGGAAGATCATCACAATGGGGGTATATTGTGCTCGTAAGTTTCTTTTTTATTTAAGAATTTAACTTTGCTTTATTGAAAGATTTCTTAGACATATGAATGAAATTCTTAAATTTCAAGCCTCAGTTAAGCAAAAATCATAATGCACTTTTGCAAAATCAAAAATTCATTAATTATGACATTTTGCAAAATAAATAACTAAACTGTGGTGCATACAGCAATAAATAACCTTAAAATAGCCTGAGTTTAACGATGTACAATGAATATTATCTTAATTTGAACGCTTTCACCAGTCGTCCAACTATTTACGAGTGTTGACCATAAAGAACTTGAAATCGCTTTTCAGCTAAATCACTCCTAATTAACTGTATTGAAATTACGGAGTGAATAAGTCTTCTTTATACATCGAACTGAACAACACAATATGTAGGAGAGAATTTAAAATATTAAAATGTTATATTATTATTAAGTCATCAACATCGTCAAAATTAGAGTAAATATAGATTCAATTACAGTTCGCCTTAAGGTTTGTTCACTGCATATGAAATGCTTTCGCGTTCAG